>JAFBJT010022382.1:0-39430 GCA_016785325.1 Chascanopsetta lugubris | reverse complement strand
TTCATATCTTACATTCCATATCATGGCATGTCACAGTTGCTAACAACCTTATGAATGCTCAGCCCAACCAGTGACCTTCAAACAGAAGTTGGAGTCTCAGGAGGCAGAGGAGGAAACCACTGTCACTCTGCGCTGTGAGCTCTCTAAACCTGGAGTCCCAGTGGAGTGGAAGAAAGGATCTCAGGTGCTGAAGTCTGGAGACAAGTACCAGATGAAGCAGAAAGCCACTGTGAATGAACTGGTGATCAGCAAGGTGTTGCCAGAAGACAGTGGAGACTACAGCTGTGTGTGTGGAGACCAGAAGACCACAGCTAACATCATCATTAAGGGTAGGTCTAAAACCTTGAATATTTGTCAAAAACACTATTCAACATGTTTTGTTTACATGTTTTTGTGGAGTTTACATGAAGTGGATTTCACTTTGTCATAGGTTGTCATTGTCTATTGTGTCTATTCCTTGTTTTACGTATTTACAAAAAGATTCTATTTTATGAGGACACTAATCCAATGACCAACTAATAAATGCTCAGCTCAACCAGCGACTTTTAAACTGAAGTTGGAGTCTCAGGAGGGTGAGGAGGGTGCCTGCATCACTCTTCTCTGTGAGCTCTCTAAACCCGGAGTCCCAGTGGAGTGGAAGAAAGGATCTCAGGTGCTAAAGTCTGGAGACAAGTACCAGATGAAGCAGAAAGCCACTGTGAATGAACTCCTTATCAGCAAGGTGTTGCCAGAAGACAGCGGAGAGTACAGTTGTGTGTGTGTAGACCAGAGGACCACAGCTCAACTCAAGATTAATGGTAGGAGTGTTGGCAATTCAAATCTCTACAGTAGAGTTGTCTATATAACAATTCTCAATTTTGTTTTGCAACATTTGATATCATCTTTCCCACTATATAAGAATTAGTGTTCAGACACTGGATCCACCAGATGTTGTCCCTAACATTGTATGAGTGGAATATTTGTTGCTGAGCACTTTGCTTTTCTGTGCTGTGTTGCATTTGTTTTGAAGATGAATCAGCAGTTCTTTTTGTCCCATTCTGGGCATTTTAGAAGGCAACCCCACAAAGGCTGCAACTTGTTTTTTGTCATATTTGTGCTGCTTGTCATGAGTATCCTCTGATATTTGTGTTTCTAGTGGTGTCTTGTTGTGTTGTATCGTAGTTTCTAGAGTGTGCTATGGTGCTTGCTGATTGCCTTTTTTGAGCAATTCTGAATTGTGATATTTACTTTCAATTAATTAGAGGTCTAGAAGATAAAATATATTTTATTTTTTGTGTTCACATCAGTTGATAAACTGTCTAAAGGGCAGGAAGGAAGTTATTGGAGGTATGACAGGAATATGATACTGTTGTGACATGTCCTGTGTACATGTATATACCTTTGTTGTTGTTCACCTTAATTGGACACTGGACCTTGTCATTTATACACTATATTTCTGAGGCATTTTGTCCTTATATTGAATGAATTGTTAAGCGAGGTCTGTGGCAGCAGGTGTTGCGTCAGTCTGACAATGGGATTGAATGTGGATTTCTGTTTCAATCTTTCCCTTGGCATTTTATGTGCCAATTTGGATATAAAGACTTGTATTTGTGCTAAAAGGCTTGTTGGCGTGTTGACAGCATGGTTCATTCTGCCATTATCCTTTAATGCAGTGTCTCTATGTCCGTATCACACTTTCAGCCAAGACCGTTGAAGCCTCAGCTATATCTACTAAAGACCAGAGCACCAGGCAGGAGATTTATGAAACAGTAGAAGGTAATTTCCTGAACAATTACCGCTTTGCTTGCTTATTTACCTTCATTTGTGTTTGTATGTAATTCGTTAGTGTAATTCAGTGGTATGTTGAATGGAGTCTAGACAAACATGGAGGAGAAACTTGCTGAGTCTTTGATGCTAGCTGGTGTCATCCAACAACAATCTATTGGGCCCATAGACTGCATATAAAAATGGGCGTAGCGTCCGTGACATCACCCGTTGGTTTCAGCAGAGTGGTTTTGTGTCAAATCGTGGGCGGCCCCCAGCGGTTATGCTATGAACTGCACGTTTTTTAACTTCCTATTGTGCTTTATCTGTCTGCACGGGAGGTTGCACCTCGACTGGGCCATGAATTGCAATTACATTGTGTTTTGCAAGAATTGCTTTGATGCTACTATTGTTTTCCTGTTTTATGTGTTTTATGGAAAATCTCTTTTTGTTAGTTTTTGGTATTTGTGCTACAAGGGCTATTGTGTTGAGGCTGATATATTGGTACGGCTTTGTTCCAATTGCTGGCTTAAAGATGTTTAAGTGTCATTGCAATACACATAATGTTGTTGTGTTCAATTTCTTAGCTGTGCCTGAGCAGAGTGGGCAGACTCCAGCTCAGCAGCTCCATAATCAGGAGATGCAGAGAAATTTAAAAGAGCTGAAAGTGGAACATGAAGGTAATGAGATTTGTTTGCTGTGTGTTTAACACAGAGCTATTTGTCATGACTGGATATATTGTTGCCATTTGTTTTATTCCAGCACTTTTATATAAGCACTTTTAAAACCATAAAAATACAGTCAATATTCAAGTAAAGTCTGTGCAGTTGTTTTGTCTACTGCATAAGAGGGAGGCTTTCTGTGCCACAGCTGAAATATTGTGTGTTGCTACATTTGGGCAGGTTTGAATGCCTTGTTTACTGCAGATCTGCAGTGGGAGATGTACTGTACTGTACTGTGTGGAATGTTAAACGGACTGAGGGTTTGAGGCTTTCATTCATTTCTCACAGGGTGGACACAAACAAGTTGTAGATAGGGTTGACTGTGTTGGGATTGTTTTTGCTTCGCTGCGCCCTGCGTGCAGTTGTCTCTGGGCCCCAATTCTGTAATGTTGTGAAATTGGTGTTTTGTTGTATCCCAGTGGAGAAGGCCGCTGCAGGAGTATCACTGAAACCAGATAACGAGAAGCAGGGGACCAAAAGGCCAGTACAAGGTATGCAAGGTTTATAGCTGTTCACGGCCGCTGCTTCCTGTTGCAAAACTTCCCGTGCTGATCCTGTCCATCGTTGTCGATATAGTAACCTCGATATATGTTGTGCTTCAGCTGTTTGTGCTGTTCCATGTGGTTGGAAATGGATATAGAATGTCACTGTATCTATGGAAAAGGTTGCATATGACTGAACTATAGTCAACGTTGTATGAATATTAAATTCATTAATAATTATGTGGAGCAGCTACTATCATATGCAGCAGGTACTTATCAAGATGTGTCATGTCACTCAGTCATGCTGCTGGTACTTATGCAGTGTATTGTGGCTTGTGATGCCGGATGTTCAGGCTGCGCAAGTGTCTGCGGTTCATATTTATCTTATCATTTCCAATTTCCATTCATAGGTCAGTGATTGCAGCATATAGTTATAATACAGATACTCCACTGCAATATAAAGGATCAATTGAATCATGCAAAACACATCTGTTCTCAGCAAATGAATACTGGGGCAATACACTCTTAAGATAAGAATAGTTGCAGTGTTGCAATTGTGGAGGGTCAAGTTAATCTTATTTATTCTAATTTTCTATGTAGTGGCAGATCATAACAGAAGTTATTGTCCTATTGAACTATACCTTGTTCTTTTTTTAAACAAACTGAATAGCCTTATGTTATTTATCTTCTTTACGCGATGGCCTTCCATTTCTCTCTCCTCATGGTCGCACGTTTACAATTCACCCTCCTCTCTGTATCGCGCACGACAGAGTTCTGCCCTGATGAGCGCACACACACACAGATGAGCACACGCCCACCTGCGGACAGAGAGCGCGCCTCGGAAAGGGTCCTGAAGAGCTTGTGTGGGCGTCTGTGCCTTGCGTTTCAGTTGCTTTTGATGTGGTTGTTTCGTCAACTGGTGGCAATTTAAGTTCATTTGACATGTGTTGTTGTATCTCTTAACGATGCTTTAGCTACAACAGAGACGTTGTCAGCTTCAGCAGTGACCTCCAAAGTTGAATCTCAGACACAGGAATCCAAACAGAGAGTTGAAGGTATGTGGTGGTTTTATATGTGAATGCCAAGAACATGTTGTGTCTTTGCTCGGTGTTTTTGTATTTGTTGGGGTTTTGCCAAAGCACATGCTGTGTTATCAGATGCAACAAGTGCAAGTTGTTGTGATGTGGCAGAGAGATTGTATCTTGAAGATTTTTCTGTTTCTTGCTCTCCGAAGATTTGGAAATTGGTGGTTGCAAGTTGGAGTTAATGAATTGCTCACTAGTGGTATACTCAGTATCGGTGTGGTGCTATTTGCGGTAGTTTATTGTTCTTGCATTTTTGGTGCTCTGTTTTTCTTGAAGGACACATTTCACTCAAAAGCGCATGCTGGCATTGAACCTGAATGAGATGTTTCGGATCTCACCCAGGCTTCATCAGTTCTGTGATTTCTTCGTTTAGTACTTTAGTTTTTATGTGTGGATTTTTGAATGTTGTCTTATCTCAAATGTGATTGGCTGATTTGCTGTCATTGCTGTCTCCAGTGTGAGATGTGTCTGGTATTTTTGATAAACATTTAGGCAACTCCTCCACTTTCTATAGTGGATAAATAAATGACTTTTCTTTTGTTTCAACTTCACACCAGGTAAGTCAAATATTTGAATGTGTTTTTACATATTATTCATACTGTATGGAAATTCCTTATGTACTGAAAGTGACTGCAACAGGTAAACCTGTTCAAATCAACATCTTATTTAAAGGTGCAGTGTGTAGGATTTTGGTCATTTTTGTCACCTCTGAAAATATTACAAAACAATTACATACTAACATTTTCATGAATTGATAATCTCCTATATGTTTTATTTTTCCGATTACCCTTTAATGAGCACATTAATGCATCATTTCATGAGAAAGGGGTCCTCTAGGGAGGCGGTGTTACCCTGCAGCGTCGGATTTCGAAATGTGGACTCACTGTCGAATGGAAGAAGGGATGTCAAGTCCTATTATCTGGAGAAAAATACCAGATGAGACAAACAGGATTCAGATATGAGCTCCGGATCCATGAGTTGACACTTGGAAACTCAGGAAACTACTCATACTGTGCAGAGGATGCAATGAGCTTGACTTCTATTTCAGTACATGGTAGGATGCAGACCATGTTGTCATCTCATTCTGTCCTCAGATCTCTTGAATCTCCCTTCTTAACCCTTAGATGCACCTTTAAAAAAAACCTGCGTGATTCTGCCTTCGACACAAAAAGATGTTCATATAAATACAAGCTTTAAAAATGATATAAAGATTTTTTTTTCATAATATTTTTGTTATATGGGTTTGTCGTGTATGGTCAAAATCTCTGACCTCAAACTTAAAGCCCCGAGCCTCAAAGGAACTAAAGAAATGAGCAGATGCATGTTTTATACTGTCTGTTTGAGCAGGATCAACAATAGTGATTTGAATGGGTTTCAATGTTCACCTTTTTGTGCGTAGGGTGTGAAAGGTAACAATGGGGTCCACATTGTTTACAATAGGCTAAGAATAAGACATTTGGAAAAAAAATTAGAAGACTCAAAAATCTCAACCTTGTATACATCCTGAGCAATATGCATAAAAAAACAGCTCAAATATACAAGAAGTAAAAAGCAAAAAACACAAATTACTGTCTCGGTGTGTCTCAGGGTTAAGGACACTTTCTGCCCTTTCCCCCCATTCATTGTTTTCATCCATCAGCTGCACAGTCATATTTACCAAAGAGCTGCAAAGCCTAATATCTGGCGAAGGGGGCCATGTTCCCCTGCGCTGCGAGCTCTCTAAACCTGATCTCCCTTTGGAGGAGAGGAAAGCAGAACTCAGTCCTTGTCCTTGTGCCAAATTTGAAATTAGACAGACGGGACATCTTGCCTCTCTGCTAATTCATGATGTCGATGCAGAGGATTCTGGGAGTTACACACGTGACACTGGTGAACGTCAAAGCACTGCACAACTGGCTGTAAAGGGTATGCCAGTTTGACTTCTCAACTGTGATGATCTTTGATACATCATTAGGTAACACTGATGTGTGATGAAAAGAAAAACAAAGGGGATGCTTGTGGTACCTCGTACGTTTGTAAGGCACTGACACATTGATTGCAGAATTTAGTTGTTTTTTGGTCCAGTCCAAAATTGTATGGAGCAATTCGAAGAATCTTTTCACATTGTCATGGGAATTAAATGTTCTATAGTCTACAGAAAAAAGCCAGGAGGTATTTCTTTATTCATACTCTGTTTAATTCCGGTCTTATTTGATCTCATAATTACGAGATTTGCATCGAGATAATATTCAAAAAATATTTCTTACTAAGTGACACTTCAATAAAAAAATACCCAGTTTTCCCTCTTCTATTTTTTTCCCTCTCTTGCAGCCCAACCTGTCTTTTTTACAACCCAGCTGCAGAACATTGAAAGACAGGCAGGCGATGTTGCTATCCTTCGTTGCGAGACCACAAAACCTGGTGCGGTTGTTGTGTGGAGGCGTGGTGACAGTGTGCTGTCATCCAGCAGCAAGTACCATGTAAAACAGGAGGGCAATGTAGCCCAGCTTGTCGTCTATGAACTTCGGGGAGCTGACTCGGGAGAATACTCTTGTGACACAGGCAGCCAGAGGACGTCAGCTGTCCTTACTGTGCAGGGTAGGCGCTTTGTATTCAAGACTGTCCTTTATCTTGCACTTTCTCTCAAGTCACAACTTTGCGCTCCTCACCACTTTCTGTCCTTCACCCGGGAGTCTTGGTTGTGCTCTTCTTGACTGCCTATAAACATTCAAGCATTCTCTCTCACTCAACATATGGTTTGGTTTCACCGTTTGTTTCAAAGCACTCAATCGAAGCATCTTTTTTGAGCTTGATTCCGTCACTCGCACCAATAACACACTCCGCTCTGTTCTCTCTTCACTTGTTACTACTCAAAGTAACAGCTCGACAGAAATCTTAATCCTCACAGTCCTCGCGACATCTTTCTTAACCACACGCTAGTGAAACCATTCTACCGAAATGTGCTAAACAGCGGTCTGCATTTCCATACTGAAATTCCTGGAGAGCTGCGTCGTCTACGAGGGCGAAGATGTTCGCTTCGAGTGTCTGGTTTCTCACGAGGAGGCATCTCTGGCCCAGTGGAAACTCCAGAACGTCCCAGTCCACAGTAATGAAATGAACCTGATCAGCAGAGAGGGCAAGCTGCACAGCCTGACACTCAGAGGCGTCACCAGGGCTGACTCAGGAACGGTTACATTCACAGTGGGAAACAACACTTCCACTGCTTCTCTAACGGTCAGAGGTAAGACAAACATTTCTCTTCTCGCCAAGACATTTCTGCAAAATCTGGACTTCTTCTGTCTTCTTCTGTCTTCTGTCTTGTGAGACACCACCTATCTTTTTAAAACATTTCGTATTATCAATCTCAGCTCTTGGATTCTTGTGATTCCTGCCTTTCACTTTCAACTTGTTTTCGACTACCACACCGTGAACTGTGCAGCTTCCTCCTCTGTATTTCCACAATATGGATGTTTTCAACTCTACAGTCACTTCAGAGGAGCCACATTACCCTTTTCCTTTGTCACCCTCTGGTTGAATCCCATATTGATCATGGTGATTAATATGTTTCCCTTTAATCTTTGTATTCTGCACTACACTTGTGCATAGTTTTCACTATAATTTTCATCGGAATAATTTATTATTCATTAACATTTGGTCCTGTGATTATCTGACGTTTGACTCCAAAGGTTTCTCTCTGTGTGTATTATTCCAATTTAATCACAAATGCAAAGTCACTTTTTATATTACCCCTTCGTGTGGATCTTCTGTTGGTAAAAAGAGATAACAGTGCCGCCCATGTTGCATTTTTTCAATGTGTTTATTGAGCCATATGCACATACAATCAACATAGAGGTAGTGCTTGTTTTTTAACAAATATAAAAAAGATAATAATCATGATGAAGCAAACACATGATTATTGAATTATGGCATTGTACAAGCAAATTTGGGAAAATAAAATTTAAAAAAAACTGTGCAAAAATATGAAATAGCAGGTATCGAATATAGTCAGGATACCAATTTGTTATAGATGTAGCGGAGGTAGAATAGGAGTTCAGTTTACCTTCTCTGTCTTCCCTTATAATTTTCTGTGCTTTATAAAACTTCTCTGTTCCCGTCTCCCTCAACCTTTGCTCACTCAAATATCCTAAAATCTGGGAGTGTCGTAAGGTGCGTTGTGACTTCTGATTTCTGCGTGCGAGTTCTTGAATGAGAGGCTGACAAATCTTGTCATACTGTGGAAGTCTGTTATCCATGTTCCATTTTAAGAGTGTCATTGCTATTGCGTCTGGGCACGTTATGTTGTGGTGGCTGTGACTGCCTCTGAGACAGCTCATCCTAATCAATGATGGTTTTTCTAGCGGCCCCTCCCGTGTTATTCAAGAAGGAGCTGGAGAGTCAGGAGGCCACTGAACGAGGCAAAGTCACCCTGTCCTGCGAGACATCCATTCCAGATTGCAAAGTAACGTGGAGGAAGGGCTCCACTGTGCTCACCCATGGCGAGAAGTACACCATTGAGCAGAGAGCCACCACTCACACCCTGGTCATACACAAGCTGAAAGTGGAGGATAGTGGAGAGTACTCCTGCCAAACAGTGGACAAAAAGAGCACTGCTACCGTTACTGTGAAAGGTAACAGCTCTGCTTTGTCTCCTCTCGTCTTCATCCCGTTCATTTTCATCCTTCATTTGCATCCTTGCCATTCACAAGTACTGGATTGGATTTTATTTTTTTTGGATTTCAAAATATAGATGTATAGCATTGTACAGTTCAATATCTTAGTTCGGATGACTCTACTTTTTTTAAGAGAGCTTTATATTATCTAATGTTGCCTCCATCTTTTTTTTACATGTGTGTAAAAATGTAATGGGACATTCAAAGAAATTAAGAAAATATTCAGGAATCTAGAAATAGTTTTTTGTACAGATGACCTAATTAGATTCTTGATAATGGATAAACTTGATGTCCACTGTGGGAGCTTTTCTTCAGTTTGATCACTGACCATCATCCTGTTCCCTCATCAGAGCTTGTGCGCATCATCCGAGAGCTCTACGACATCACTGTCACCAGTGGACAGGATGCCGTCTTTGAGGTCGAGCTATCGCAGTCAAGCGTGACAAATGTTGAATGGTGGCTCGCAGACAATCTCCTCCAGAATAACGATCTGAATCAAATGAGCAGCCAGGGTAGAGTGCACCGGTTGACCCTGAAGATGGTCACCGCAGATGAATCAGGAGATGTTGCCTTTGTAGTGGGAGAAGAGAAGAGTGTGGCCTGTCTACTAGTGGAGGAAAAACCCAAAGGTAAAGAGAGTGAACTGAAGTCTTTCATCCTCACCATCCATCTCTTCAGCTTGCACATTCTAACTCTTCCACATTTTCCACTCATAATTACTATTCTATTGGATTCTCTAATTCACACAAATTTCATAACAGATGGACTTTAACTACTTTACTCTGTAATTAAATTGCATTACTCTGAAAAATGTCATATCCACATATAAATGATTCAGTCTCACGGTGTGAAATGACAATCAATTTCAACTTGATTTTCAGATTGTGTTTTGTAATGTTACAAAATGTATGACAATACACTATATAGTAACCTGTGCATGCATTTTGAAAATCAACGTAAAAGCTAAATGACAGAAGACGTATATACAAATTAAATGTCACTCATATTACATCTCGTCATGGATTTTCCACATTCCACAGTGCAAATATTAGAGAAGCCACACAACACTCTGGCATTAGAGGGTGAAACTGTCACTCTGGCCTGCACCATCTCGGATCCGAAGGCCACTGTCACCTGGATGAGAAACAATGTGGTCATCCAAGCAGGTCTCAAGTACGACCTGAAGAAGAATGGAGCTTTCCATCAGCTTTGCATCCACAATGTGGTGCCTGAGGATTCAGGAGCCTACACCTGTGACACGGGCGATGCACAGTGTGAGGTCTCTGTGACGATCGAAGGTAAAGAAAGATCCTACTTCTGAAAAAGATTGAACTAGTTAAAGACTATTGCCAAAACTAGGATAGAACTCATCACTTGAACTAGTTCACAACTTTTCTCAATCGCAGCCAATCTGACATCAGCCAAAGATTTGTATTGCGTCCCTCAGAGATGTTGATAATATCATGTCAACATCTGACCGCAAACTTTTAAATCCTCACCAGGTGCCCCGGTGTTCTTCCGGAAAGAGCTAAAGAACGAGGATGCCATTGAGGGTGGTAGTATCACCCTGTGCTGTGAGCTGTCTAAGCCGGGTGTTCGCGTTGAGTGGAGGAAAGGAGGCATGGTCCTCCAGTCTGGTAAGAAGTATAAGATGAGGCAGGAAGGGTGCGTTCAAGTGCTCTCTATAAGTAACCTGGATCCAGACGACAGTGGCTACTACACCTGTGACGCAGGAGACCAGCTCACTACATCTTCTTTGGCAGTGCAAGGTAGCTCTCCTATTCCTGTCTTTGTCTTTGTGCATTGTCTTCTGGTATGTTCGTCACAGAATACTGACATCGAATGCATTTTTAGGCTCAGTGTGTGTATATTTGTATTTTGTCACTCAACAGTGAAAGAAGCCTTCATTGTCACTGGTCTTAAGACCACTGACGTCTTTGTTGGGGAATGGGCCACCTTCTCCTGCCAGCTGTCTGGTAGGGCACCTGGGAAGGTGCAGTGGTGGCTGGATGGCACCTTGTTGGAAAACAGCGCCTTTAGTGAGATAGGGCTGAGTGAGGGCCACATCTACACACTGACCTTAAAGAACCTGGCGACAGACGACTCGGGCACCGTCACGTTCAAAGCTGGCAGCTTAACATCGAGCTCCAAGCTCTTAGTCAAAGGTATCGTGTAACGACGGGCACCGCGAGATACTGCAACAAGCAGTGTTTGGATTTTTTTTTTTTTTTCTACAACTCACTGCCATGTGCTGTTGTTGACACTGTATCGTTAAGCAACTGGAAACGTATGATTTGAATTCATGGGTTTACAGCGCAGAGAGCCGAAGTGTGCACACACACGGATACGAGGGCTCACGTTCGAGCAGTCCGTGCACGCACACACTCGACCCCCCCCCCCCTCACAGCACAGCGAGCCGAAGTGCGCGCGCACACACACACACACAACCCCGCGGAGGCCCCCGACCCCCCCCCCCCCCAACACTTTGCCGATGTGGCCCATCAACACAGTTCAGCTTTCTCATGTGGCCCCTCGTCAAAAAAGATTGCCCACCCCTGTTATAGAGGATGATGCATACAATAATTTGTCTATTGTATTTTAGAAGCATTAACATTTAAGGTCATTCTTCTCTACATCTTAAAGTGAATATATCAGAATTGTGATTGTTACTGAAAGATTTCATACAACATGTTAGATCCATCAGCAGAATGATAGATGAAGTAGATATAATAGATATTTGACACTTAAGAGCTCCATTTTGCATGAGCAGCACTGGTTTCTAATTACATTAATAATAATAATAATAATGATAATAGCAGTTTTGTGTGGTATTATTTGACTCATACAACTGGGTGCAGCACCACATTAATTCTGCTTGGACAAGAGCAGAGTCACACTTTAATCAAAACACAGAAAAATATTTGGGTAAAACGAAGCTGTTAAGAGGATTAATTAGTTATTTGCCATTATTCTTCTCCCAGTATCTGGGCGATGTGCTGTGTTTTGAGCTGCACTTCATTAGAATATGATAGTCATGAATATGTGTCTTAAAGCAGTGTGATTATCATATAGTTAAGTGTGCAGCTGTAAAGGTAACTAACTTGGTGATAAACTGTGTATAATGGACATTTTCCATTTGCTGATTGGGAATATCATACAGTTAACTTGGTGATGTATGGGTTTAGAATTGAGTCTTAACTCTTCTTAGTGACAACAGAAATGTTATGAGAGGAAAGTGCTGCTCCACCCATCATTGCTGGCCGATCACCTCCGCCATCCCATCGCACCAAGCCCCGCCGCTAACTTCAAGCACTAAAACTGCTAATCCACCAATGCCTAACTGATCATTTGACCTCTTACCTCTATCATATGCTGACTTCTCAGCTCGTCTTGGCCTTTGGCTGCAGCCATCACCTTGAAATTTGACAGTTGGGCTTTCTGACTCCCTGGATGCTCTTTTAGAGCATTACCATAGTCACATTGGACATTACGCAACCATGCTAGCAGTATTACTATTAATGGACATTTTGCCAGTATGATAAAGCCCATATGTCATCCGGCATGTCCTACATAGTAAATTGTTCTATTTCACGGCCCTGACCCTCTGACCCCTGACTCCCAACCTCAGATCCCACAGTTGAGGTGGTGAGCGAGATGGAGGACCTGAGGGTGGTCGAAAATCAACCGGCCGAGTTCATCTGCCAGTATTCACGGCCGGTTAAGGCTCAGTGGAAGAAAGACGGTCGGCCATTGCTGCCTGACGGCCGAAGGGTGGTAGTGGAGCAGGACTGGAATGTGGCTCGGTTGTACATTAGCAGCGTGTCCGCTGAGGACAGGGGGACATACTCTTGTGAGGCAGAGGAGACATGTGTGGTTGCTTCACTTCATGTGGAAGGTGAGCCTCCCTTCACATGGAAAGGCTACCAACTATTAGGGAATCTTCTCTGCTCCCTCACACTCAACTTTGTTTTGTTTTTTAATCATCACAAAGACTGTGCTTTTTCTGGCACAATCCCATTCAAGTTGACATTCTAAACACTACTGTTGTTTAGTTCGCTCATGTTTCCTTCATTTTGTCATTGTTTTCCTCAGGAAAACCCATCACCATTGTTCAGGGTCTGGAGAATGTAGAGACCTTCGATGGAGGAGAGGCACTATTTGAGTGTGCTCTGTCTCGTCCTGAGAGCAAAGACTGCCGCTGGCTTCTCGATGGCAAACCAGTGAAGGAATCTCCCAATGCTGAGATTGTGACGTTCGAGAGCGGCCGTCGTCACCTGCTCCTGCTGAAGGAGTTGCGTGTTCAAGACAGTTGCACATTGACCTTCAGAGCTGGCACAGCAACCACATCTGCTCAGCTCTCTGTCAAGGGTACGCACACGGAAAGAATTTGTCACATTAATTTGGGCTGTAATTATGCTTTGCACATTTTAGGAGGAATGACAGTCGAGATAACAAATGCAATGCCCATTTTAAACTGCAGAGGGCATAATCTACATTTGCTCTCACCTTATCAATGTTTTACATCTTGACTTCACTCGTCACTTTGAATTAAATGTTGCATGTCACTATATCCATGACGCTTTAGAGACACGTGCAAGTATCACATCTTTGTCACAGAATCGCAGTCTTAAAAGCCTAAACGCAGTGACACACGCAGCACACACACATACGCTCTTATTGTACGAAGAGGACATGTTCAATGTCAATCCGAAACAAATAGGGGTTCTGTTTCGTTTGTTCATGAGTATGAAATATGTTTTGAAATGTTTATATATATTGAAGTATTAATATGTTGCTTAATATAGTCATTGGATTGTTTGTGTTTTGCAGTTACGATTTAAGAAAGAAAGAAAACAATCCCTATCAGTCGTTACTTGTTTGCCGAGCCCTTTGAAATAAATAATATTAGAGAAAATCGTATTGTCGATCCAGTCCCGGAAATCATTTTGAATTGAGAGTGAAATAAATCATTTCATCCCTAATATTGATACTTAACAAATGAAATCATACCCTGTTTCATGTTATTCTCTTGATGCATATCATTAGGATGGCAACTGGATGTCCTCAAGGGCCTGGAGGACAAAGTGGCTTCAGTGGGAGAGAGGGTGGAGTTTTTGGTTGAGCTGACGGAGCCAGTTCCTGCGACAGAAGTTGTCTGGTATGCCAACGGAGTCGAGCTTAAGCCGAGCGATCTCTGGGCGATGAGGGTGGATGGCTGCTCTTATCGCCTCGTCCTGCGACAGGCACCACTTCTGCCCCAGCAGGAAATCACTTTTGCTGCCAGAGATGCTCTTTCTTTGGCCAAGCTCACCATTATTAGTAAGTGTTGAGAGAATGGTTGAAAGATGATAGGAAAGGGGGGGGGTTTGCCCACGTTGTAAAGACACATTGCGTCCTAGACTGTTTATTACTTTCTATGTGTTTTCTCTGTTCATAACATTACTTTTCTTCCCCTCAGCTGTACCCGATCCTCCAGAGGACCCAGAAGTCCTCAATAAGACCAAACAGTCCATCACCCTCTCCTGGTTCACTCCATTGCATGATGGAGGGAGTCCCATTCTCGGCTACAAAGTAGAGCAACGGCTGGTAGACAGTGCACTCTGGCTTCCGTGTCGCTCTGAACCTGTGTGTAACACCGAGTTGGTTGTTGAAAACCTTGCCCCAGGCAGCAGCTACAGATTCAGAGTGGCAGCCATCAACAAAGCTGGTACCGGAGAACCTGTGGAGCTCCCTCAGACTGTGCAGCTTGGTAAGTGAAGCCTTGGTGTGCCTGCATATTTTATTAGCATAGATTATTATTTCTATAGATTCTGAAACTGTTAGTAAGACTGATTAGAATTTTGATTAGATTTGACCTCATCAATTATTTCACACAGATTGATTGATTGATTCTTTATTTCAAGTATTTATATAAAAAAGAGAAAAGGAAAAGACACAAAATAAATCACACGTTTTGTAGTGTCCCAATAAACATGACGACTATTCAAATCAAAAGAAAAAACAACGTATGCTCAAAAAGGAGCAGGAGGAAACCTAGCTGTTCAGTTTCCACCCCTCATTCACCGCTCCATCATTTCATATTTAAACCAAATTCCATCATTTCATATTTAAACCAAATACAAACAAAGTCATTGGAGTGGATTCCAAAAAAGATTCCACTCTCCAACCTACTTTTCCTTATCCTCATGATTTTTTAGAAAGATGTTTTTGTATCCTTTTTTTAAACAGCTTTATGTTTGTGCTGTCCTTGAGCTCCCTCTCCAGACCGTTCCCATAATTTCACCCCGTAGACTGTTATGGACATGCTTTTCAGGGTTGCTCTGACTTTAATTCTCCTAAAATTAAATTCCCCTCTTATGCCCACCCTGCCTTTCACTAAATATGTTTTGAACTTGACCAAGAAGTAGGTTGTGTCGTACTTTGTAGCATTCTATATTAAAGGTGCAGTGTGTAAGATTTGGGGACATCTAGAGGGACATCTCACCCTCACGAGCATGAAGGAGAACCTATGATAGACCTCAGTTCTCACTAAGACTCAGATGATGTTTAGTATGTCCACTCTGGGCTACTGTAAAATGTGGTTGCCTCCATAGAGAGGAGCTGATCAAATATACATAAATGGGATCATTTAAGGGTAATGGCATTTGGTGATTGTAAATTCATAAAAAATGTCTGTATGTAATTGTTTTGCAGTATTTTTAGAAGTTACAAAAAATCACTGAAATCTTACACAGTCTACCTTTAAAACACAATCTTTATTGTAATTGGTCCATTTATGGTTGAATGATGACTGCTTTCTTTGCTTCGTGTAGAGCAGTGCATAGATTTATGTAAATAAATAATATGTACATGTTTTGTGTTTGTTACTCAGAAGCACCTTCACAGCCCCCAGCTACTCCAGGTAAGACGATCTAGTCAATGCTGTATGTTACGTTATATGCTACAAGTTCTATTGTAGATATGAACACATTCTTATCCTCTTCAAAAGATATTTGAAACACTTCATGAAGACATTCGTCGAAATAATAATTAAAACTGAATTTTCCGCATAGGTGCAGAGACAAAAACAGCAGAGACAGAAGCTCCGAGACAACCTTGTCTGCCACCAGAAGCTGCTGAAGAAGGTGATCTCCATGAGTTGTGGGAGGCCACGGCCATGAAACGGCGAATGAGTCGAGAGCCCACTTTGGACTCCATTACTGAACAACCTGAGGACAGTGGGAAAAAGATTTCAGAGCAAAAGGATCTGGAGTCCTCGGAGAAAATGGAAACAAAATCTGTGGAGAAGCAGCAGGTAGTTGTTGTAGTATCTAAGGAACAGACAGGGTCCAATATTTCCACCAGTTCTGAGAAGGATTCTCTTTCTGTGGGACTAAACCTTGTGTCCAACATCAAGAAGAGCAGCAAAATTTCTGTTACCGCTGTCAATGATTCAAGGGTAATGACCACTGAGAGGTTCTTTGAACATTTCGAGATGGCAGAAAAGAGAACCGTGGGGGAGGCTGTGGTGAAAACAACCTCAGTTCATCAAACACAGATGATATCAGATGATAAACAAGTGACCTCGGAAGACACGAGCATCATGGAAATTGGTAAAGAAGATGAGCCTGAACTCAGAGATGCTGCCATCAAGATACAAGCAGCTTTCAAGGGCTACAAGGCTCGTCGGGACATGCGTCCTGTCTTCAAAGATGTCTTCAAAGATCAGACCAAAGAACCCAACAGTACCATTCATCTGGAGTGCGTGGCAGAAGGTAAACCCGAAAAGGTGCGTTGGTTGAAAGATGGAGAACCATTAACAGATGGCAAGCACCACCACATCGATATCTATAATGATGGCACTTGTTCATTGGTCATCACCGCGGTCACCACAAAGGATACGGGGGTGTATACTTGTGAAGTCACGAACAAGTTTGGAGTCACATCTCACGGTGCCAAGGTCACAGTCGGAACAGTGAGGGAATCATCCGGGCGGCGGCCCCTGGCAGTGGGTTACAGTGCGGACAGTGAGCCCGAGAGCTCCTCGGGTAGTGAGATGGACGAGTCGTTGAGGCAGGCGAGCAGACGCCTTCGTCGTCTGTTACGCACGCGTCTTCCTCCGGATGTGGAGGAAGAACCGTTTGTCAGTGCAGATGAAGGAGACGCACACGCCCTGGATCCACAGTCGTACCGTGAGGACGACAGCTACATCTACATTCGCTTTGATTCACGCACAGAGGCCGAGGTCGCCTCCAAGAGGTTCCAGGAGATGTTTACAATCCACGGAGTTCCTGTGGAGACAACCATACTGGATGCGGCGGCTCTTAAAGTGGAGTTGAGAATTAAAAAGGTGGGCTACATCCAAGATGGCACACAGACCCCCACGCCAGAGAGACAGCCTTCTGCTTTCATGGCCGGAGCCCAGGGTAATGCTTTTTTTTTTTTTTTACTTCATTCATACATACATGATATACACAGTCTATCCTAAATGTAGACTTTTGACATTTTTGTCTTTTTACTCGCTATCCTCTTGTGTTTTTCAGCCGCCCCAGTTTTCCTGACAGAGCTGCAAAACCAGGATGTTCCCGATGGTTATCCGGTCAGCTTTGACTGCGTCGTTATCGGCAAGCCACCGCCCACCGTCCGCTGGTTTAAGGACGGCAAACTGCTGGAGGAGAACGACCATTACATGATCAATGAAGACCTGGAGGGCTGCCACCAACTCATCATCACTGCGGTGCTGCCCACTGACATGGGCGTCTATCGCTGCACAGCTGAGAACAGCAGTGGCATCACAGCCACAAAAGCTGAACTCAGGGTTGACAGTAAGTCAATATACATTGCACTCATGAACTTGTGTCGTTGTCGACTGCAAGTTTTTTCATATTCATATGCAACTGCCTCTCAATAGAATAGTAAAGTGACAGAATCACATGAACAGAGTGGCAAACTCACTGCCTCAGTGCTGAACACCATTTCCTTTCATCAGTGTCTTGCAGCTCCGATTATGACACCGCTGCTGATGCCACCGAGACATCTTCCTATGTCAGTGCCAAAGGCTACATGTCGAGGTGAACGAACCAGGAACTATTCAGTCATATTCATGAAGATGTTTTAAAGGTGCAGTGTGTAAGATCATTTTTGTCACCTCTAAAAATTGTACAAAACAGTTACATACTGGCATCTTCCTAAAGGTATGATCACCAAAATGAAATATGAATGTAATATAAATGCAATTAAATACATGTAATTATTATTTTTTTCCCATTACAGTTAAATGAGCCCATTGCTGTTTATTTACATAAGGAGCGGGTCCTCTCTATGGGGGCTGCCATGTTTTTACAGTCGCCCAGAGAGGACATACTAAACATGTTTTGAGTTTGAATGAGAAATGAAGTCTACCATAGGTTCTCCTTCATGCTCAGAAGGGTGAGGGTGAGGTGATGGATACATCATGCAACTTTACCTCTGGATGTCACCGAATCTTACACACTGCGCCTTTGATAAAGGTGCTTTATAACAACATAGAATTCATTTGATAATTCATGAAAGGTGAACAAGTTACTGTTCTTCCGCAGGGAAACCGAGACCTTTGAGTCTGTGACAGAAGATGATCAGCTACCACAAGTTCTGGATGAGCTCCATGATGTTCACGTTTGTCCGGGTTCACCTATCGCTAAGATGCAATTCAGAGTTAAGGGTGAGTTTCAGGGCAACTATTTACAATTATCTTATGAAGTCAAATATTTTACTGGTAGACAATATCTTCCGTCTTCCAGGATTCCCCAAACCCAGAATATACTGGTTCAAGGATGGCCAACCTCTCCGACCGTCAAACAGGATCCTGTTACTCACAGACAGAGACATTCATGGGCTGGAGATTCTGGAAGTGAAGAAAGAGGACATGGGGGAGTACTCTGCTTATATCACCAATGCTGCTGGTTCTGCTTATTCCTCTGCCCGACTAATAGTTCTTGGTATGTATCGACTAATGTAAAACTTGGCATAACGAAAGAGCAGGAAATATTGTATTCAGTAAGTGACTGACTGTATTTTTCCTAAAGGTCCAGGGGAGATGATGCCAAAAGACAAGAAAGGTACAAAAAATGCACCCTTCATATTTCTTACCGGTATTTCTGTAGATGTAATTCTACATTATAGCTCTATTCATTTTTACTATGTATTTTCACAGACTCCAATGAACATCTGGTGCCACCACGTTTCCTTGAAAGGTTCAGCAATAGGAAAGTCAAACAAGGAGCAAGCATCACTCTATCTGTCAAAGTAGAAGGTTTGTTCTCCTTGTTGTTTAAACATTAAAGGTGCAGTGTGTACGATTTTGGTCAGTGGTTTTCACTTCTATCTGTAGAAATAGAATTACAAAACAATATACACAGACATTTTTTTTTTACAAATGTATAATCACCACAATGTATGACTTGTTTTTTACAGAACTTTTAAATGAGTTGTTTAATGTATATTTACCTAAGGAGTGCGTCCTCCGTATGGGGGCTGCCATTAATTTTACTGTTGCCCAAATTGGACATACTAAGCATCTTTTTTAGCTTGAATGACAACTCAGGGCTACCATAGGTCCTCCTGCATGCTTGAATGGAAAGGGTGAGGGGATGGATACAAAATGCAACTTCACCAGTAGATGTCACCAAATTACACGCTGTACCTTTCAAAAATCGTAACGTTTGCAATATTTGCCTTTTATTTTAGATTAACCATTTCCACTTGCACTGTCGTAGGGTCTCCCACTCCCATGGTTTCCTGGCTAAAGGAGGAATCACTGGAAGATGTCCTGTGGATCAAGCCTGATACCAAGGGGTATAAAATAGCAGGTTCCGGACGCCAGCACAGTCTCATCCTGATGGATGTGGGCACAGAGTACACTGGTGCCTACACCTGCATTGCCACAAACAAAGCAGGCCAGTCAATTTGCACAGCCCACCTCGAGGTGGACGACGGTAAGGGGAAAAAAACAGAGCAGCAGTTCATTCAGACATTATGTTGGACATGAGAGGATCTTTGAAATAGCAGCAAACCTTTTACCACAGTAAAGTTTGTCTTGACTTTTTATATTTCTGCCTCCGCTTTTTAATAGCACAACTCCAAAAGAAAGAGACCAAAGCCACAGAGTGAGTTTTTTGTATTTTTTTTAATTTTTATATGAAATGGGATATTGAATGTCACATCTTTATTTTACATTTCTTAAAATGGAAATATCTGACGATTTCCAAATTATTATCCATAGGGTTGTTGGGATTACAGTTAGCCCTCCAGAAAAAGAGGCTGGTAGTAGTGGAAAAGGTGAGACCTATCTATCTATATCTATCTATCTATCTGTCTGTCCATCTGTCTCTCTGTCTATCTGTTCTCTCTCTCTCTCTCTCTCTCTCTATATATATATATATATATATATATGTATATGCTGTAATGTTTAGTGTTCTTTCCTCTTTGTTATTCACCGTCTTTATCATCTGTTATATCAGCATCATACCTCGGTGAAGTAGGTTCAGAGGAATTCCTGATGAAACTCACCTCCCAGATCACTGAAATGGTGTCAGCTAAGATCACACAGGGTAAGTCTGCAATCAATTCTTATTGTTTTACAGTTTTTAATTATACTTCCCCGGCGATTGAAAATAGGGTGATGCTTAATATTTCCCAACAGAAACATAAAAGCTGAATAGAGAAGACTAATCTCTAAAGCATGCCACTATAAATAATGTGACTACTTAAAGTTTTGTTTTTAAAATCTGGTGGAAAATCTGTTTTTTTCGAGATTTTCGACTTTGACTCAACCTACGTGGTCATCTAATAACACTGAAAGGGATGGTAACAAAAGATTGACATTGTTTTAATCCCTGTGAAAATCATACTTAACTCATAACTCATCATACATGCAGCAGGCCAACAGATAACTCATATACTTTTTGTAACCAGGCCTCACAATCATAAACGCGCACGTTTTGGTTCCAACCAATTCAGTTTCATAGCAGGTGATTCCAGTGTAAGGATGACTTCTCCAAGTGGAAGAGTTTGTCTTGAATGAACTGCTTCTATCTGTGTTTGGAACAAATGAATGTGAATGGCTTTGCTAATGCTGAAGCTGCTGTAAATAATTAAAAGATGATCATATGTGAATTGTTGGAACCAGTCTGTGTTAGAAAGGTTTGGTTAAATTCAAAGTGAATTCATTCTGATTATTCCAGAACTGTGCCGCATTCATCTCACAGAGCTCTAACACCTCAGTTCTTGAACGAGAATTCACTCTCCCGATAGAATCGACACCAAACCTCACAGGCATCTTTTCCTTTTCCTGCTTGTATCGCTCTTGTGTCCTCAGCATGTTTGGCTTTATCCATGGATTTGTGACTCAAAACACCTCACGGCGTCATCTCCCCTTCACTTTTACATCCGTCACTTTATCAAGTAAACTAATGTAATGCTTATTCAACTATTAATCTGTTATTCAGACAGTTTACAGAATCAGGAAGTGCTCCAGTGGATGAAAACTTGGCCCAAAAATACCAGTATGTATCCCAAGTGCGTCGTCTAAATAATAACCCCACTTTTCTTTCTACGAGAAAATGACTCGATCAGATACTTTCACTGGACGTCGTCAAAACGTGTCAGACGGACTCAGTTTTGCATATTACTCACAAAAACATTTTATTGATCAAACTGCAAACGAAGCGATTATCCGTTTTCTAAAAGGTCTTTTTACATTTCATCTCCTCTGCTCAGCTTTATTCCACGTTCTGCATCAACAGGATTATTTTCATTTCATAGACTGTATGTAAAGATGGATGCCATCAAACTGCTCCTCAGAAGTGAAGCCACATCATCTTGATCACCCCATGCTGGATGGCTCCAGTATAGACCAGACCTATTCAATTAGTGGCCCGCGGGCTGAATGTGAGTGGCCGAGCCCATGGTACTGCAACAAAAGAAAAAACAAAATATATTACAAAAATACAAATAAAAGAAAGAAAGAAGCTGTTGGAAATAATTTGCGCTTTTTCATGCACTTTAACAAGTTACGTTTACTTTTTCCTTTCAAAATATTGCAGCTACCTCAGATTCTGTTCTGTTGAAGGTTTTAAAAATGCTCTAATGCAATTTTGATGTGCCTGTGTCAGATGTGACCAAATTTAAAAACATATTTTTTTTTTTTCAATTTGTAATTCGTAATTTGACTAGCCCTGATATAGACCAAGGTCTCCCATATTTCATGGAGTCACTATTGGTGGAGTGTTTGTAACAGTGGGATCTTGATACCATGAATGGTATCCACTTGATCCACTGAACAAAACAAGATGGCAGCATTTCCAATCAAGATATTTTGGCTATCACTTTCAGATAGTGGGAGAAAGTTTAGATATGTCATCCATATAGTCTTCACATGCACGGTCTCAGATCATTTTTTATTCTGTAGTTTTGTTTTGCATGTTGTGACATTACTAAGACCAGTGGTTAGTTATTGATAGCAAATTAATATAAACAACCTACTTTTCTTTTGCACAAATCTACACTGTCAGTAAGTTGTTGTATGTATGTATTGATGCAGGAAGCAGTTCTTTGTTGTGGCTCTTCGCTGACTTGTCCTGTCTCAGCCAAGCTTTGCCAAATCAACTAATCACTGTTTCGTCTATTTGAGCCAAGATGCATTTTGCCCAAATCGCATCTTGTATTAAACAACTTCTTTGAATAGTACATAACACCACTTAGCACTTTAATTTACAATTTAACATGTGTAAGTCCTCCGCACTAACCTGTGTCCCTGTGAACACTGGCCTCCACCCACTCTGCCCCAGCTTCATTACGAGTTCCTGGCGTCGACAGCGATGAAGAGACCAAGACTCCGTCTCCATCACCTCATCACGGTCGTTCTCGACCTCCCTCCCTCATCACTGACTCCTCCTCAGAGTCTGACGAGGGGGACGCCAGGGGGGAGGTGAGATAATGATAGACTTTGTGGATAATAACTTTGTTTGAAGACTTGATACACGGTAACCAGGAAATAAAAAAACTTTTTTTTTGCAGATGTTTGATATCTACGTGGCAACAGCGGACTACAACCCCATTGTGGTAAGCAAAGAGTCCATCTCCCTGAAGGAGGGACAGTATGTGGAGGTTCTGGACTCAGCCCATCCCCTCAAATGGCTGGTCCGAACCAAACCCACAAAAACGACACCATCCCGTCAAGGCTGGGTTTCTCCGGCCTACTTGGACAAGAAAATGAAAGTAGGTCTTACAGGTCGACAGTATACTTCACCAGTAATTGTCGTTACATTGCATGCAAAGGTTCATAATGTTTAATGTGTTATTTTAGATCTCAGCTGATACAGGTGAACTTCCAGAGACGAGTACAGAGGAGATGTCCGAGGGTGAATACAAAAAGAAATTATTGTAAGTAAATAATATCGACTATTTATTCTTGCACACTATTGACTGGAGACAAGAAAAAAATAGCATTATGTGTATTTTTTAAATATATTTATGTTTATTTTCTGTAGCCAACTGATCCAGGACCTGATAAATGGCGAATCAGAGTTCATAAAGGAGGTTGACTTCTTCACCTCACATCACTTGAAGCACACCGACAGTCCCGATGCACCACCTGATGTCAACAGCCAAAAGGACACAATATTCAGGAACATCAACGACATCAAATCCTTCCACAGCAGGTGAGCTTGTGTCGTTATCATCTATTTAGAATATGCTAAATATAGATGAACATTGCTCATTGTTCTAATCCGTTACTTTGCTGCAATTGTGCCTCCAGGTCATTCCTTCCGAAGCTGAATGACTGTGATACGGATGACGATGTTGCCTTATGCTTCCTGAGGAACAAGGAGGGTTTCGAGAAGTACCTGCTGTATCTTGTTGGTCAGGCTCAGGCAGAATCGGCCATCAGTGACAAGGCAGTGCACCAATTCTTTAAGGTAAAACTTCGATCATGCAGTGTGTCTGTACTAGTAGAAATATCCCGTGACCCAGAATACTGGATAAGTGGTTAAAGATGACATGACATGACCCTTAAATGAGCCCATTAATGTATATTTACATGAGGAGGGGGTCCTCTCAGTGGGGGCCGCCATGTTTCTACAGTAGCCCAAAGTGAACATACTAGACATCTACACTAGACATTTTAATGACAACTACCATAGGTTCTCCTACATGTTCAGAAGGGTGAGGGTGAGGCGATGAATACAACATGCAACTGTTAAGCTAGATGTCACAAAATCATACACACTGCACCTTTAAAGGTAATGGAAAAAAAATACATTGAGGTGATGGTGAAAATGTCACTATGTCATTGTTTTTCTAACAATAGAAGTGACCAAAAAAATCCCCCAAATTGTACACACTGCACCTTTAACATTCGCCTAAACTGTTTTCACCTTTAAAATGATTTAAACTGAAATGTTCATTACCTGGTAGGAGTACACTGAGACAGTGCAGGCGACTCGAAACCCTGCGGACCCCCCTCTGTGCAGCATCAATGCGTACCTGCAGCAGCCTCTGGAGAGGATTCAGAAGTACAAGGCATTCCTCAAGGTGACTGCTGTGCCAAACACTGCGGCTTACACCCAAACGCGCAAGGAGCTCGCTTTTAAACATTTTCTGCTTTTCAAACCAATTCAGGAGCTCATCCGAAACAAAGCCAGAAACGGTCAGAACTGCTGCTTGTTGGAGGAAGCGTACGGGATGGTGTCTGCGCTCCCTCAGCGCTCTGACAACACCCACCATGTCTCCATGATCGAAAATTATCCGGCCACTCTGGAAGTACTCGGAGAGCCAATCAGACAGGTGAGGTGTCATTATCGAATACAGGGATTTATTCAGGTAGAACTGGTTTTGACATGATCTCTTTTTTTTGTTGTTGTTTTGCAACAGGGACCGTTCCAAGTGTGGGAGGGAGCTCCAGGAATCAGGTCGTCCTCTAGGGGTCACCATCGCCACGTCTTCCTCTTCAGGAACTACTGTATCATCTGCAAACCCAAGAGAGACAGTAACAGTGACACACAGGCCTATGTCTTCAAGAACATGATGAAGGTAGTTTTGAATATGATCACTTTTTCATCTCCTACAGCACAAATGGATTTTCCTTTTCCTCTAACTTAATATTGTTTGCTTTGCACATCCGTTTTTTTTTTCTTCTAAATGCCTTTTGCCATGTGCACTTTATTACATTCATGTTATTGTGAGCTGCCTTAACTTGTACATTTCCCCAATGTGGGACCAATAAAACCATTCTATTCTCTCCTACTTATTCTCGACCTCGTTGCAGCTGAACAACATCGATGTGAACGAGACGGTGGAGGGAGATGACCGGGCCTTTGAAATCTGGCATGAGCGTGAGGACTCTGTGAGGAAGTACACTTTACAGGCCCGAACCGTCACCATCAAGAACTCATGGCTGCGAGACGTCAGAGAGCTGCAGCAGCGATACAGCATGCCGGCCTGGAGTGAGTGACACACATTTTACGCGCTTATAGTTATTCTTTGCTCTTTGATCATGTTGTTACTTCGCTAATATCATTCCTCTGTTTTCCCCAGGTTCGCCTGACTTTGAGGAAATCCTGGCAAACTGCACAGCCGAGCTGGGGCAGACTGTGAAACTGGCCTGCAAAGCCACCGGAGTGCCCAAACCTTCCATCACCTGGTACAAAGGTAGGATGTTTACGGATTCTCTTCACTGAAGCACGAAAACACTGTGCAGAATTAGGTGTGGGCTCTCCATCTCTGAATTCTTTGTGTACATGTCGGAAACAGACGGACGAGCTGTGGAGGCAGATCCTCATCATATCATCATCGAAGACCCCGACGGTTCCTGTACACTGATCCTGGACAACATGACAGCAGACGACTCTGGCCAGTACATGTGCTTTGCCACGAGCTCCGCCGGAAATGCCAGCACACTGGGAAAGATCACAGTCCAGGGTGAGTGATGTTACCTTTGACTGTGCTGAAAACCACTCGTTCATCACCACAATAGTTGTAATATTTCAGTTTGGTGAGCATTTCTCCAGCTTAGTGTTTCATTTCCAATCTAAATGTTGCAGTTCCTCCCCGCTTTGTGAATAAAATGAGGAATGCTGTGTTTGTCGCTGGTGAGGACGCACAGTTCACCTGTATCATACAGAGCGCCCCCAGCCCCAAGATCAGGTATGGACACCTATTTTCTTTTTGTCGCTGGTGGAAAAGATGGTGGAAAAACAAGTGGAGTCTGTTTTGTAAAGTAGTGATTCTCAACTCCCCAAATGTGGAGCCTTCCACGACACAAACAACTGTTGCCGATCTCCTCACACCAGCCGCGTTACCCACGCACGTGCGTAACGCGCGCATCGGCCAAAGCGTGTTCAAACGCTCATGCTCCTGAGTGGAATCAGGGGGCGGGAGAAAGGCCAACAGCCCAATCGGGCGATCAGATGGTGCCGAGTTGAAAACCAAACCTTCTGATCCCCGGCAGAGAAGCGCACGCATGGAGGATTTACAGACAGCGTGTGTAAATCACGCTCTCACGTGGCGGATGCCAGCACCAGTAGTAAAGCTGTCTTCAGCCAGAGCATCCTCAGCTCCACCCGTTGCACCTGTTAAATTGACTTATGGGGGCGGGGGGGGTTGGGGGGGGGGGGGGGGGGGGTGCTGCCCCACTGTTTTGTCTCCAAAGCCCACGTGACCTGCTGACATTGCAGCTAAGTATACGTTCACTGTGAAGACGGACATGTTTTTATCCAGTAGCCCCTGGAGAAATGTCAATATAACCGGGGGGGGCTCTGAAAAGCCAAGACCCCTGCTGTCACACACCAGTCTTCAAACGCACGCCATGTGCCGTCACATGCGTGCCGCGTTGAAGGCGCCCTGGCGCTCTGAATGGCAGTGACGACATTGTGAGGAAGCCCAGCTGTTGTCAGACTCGGCCTCCGACAGGCCACACCCACAGAGCCACGCGCTCCGGCTGAGGGTGAAAAACCTCTCAACAGTCGGTAAATCTCCGCTAGCCAGTGTTTCCCCGGCCAGCGAGGGGCTATCAGGATCAGAGAATGACCCCTCTCCCGCACTGGGGCGAGAGCTTCCACCCCCTGTAGCGAGGCCCACCTCTGGACAGCAGGTCTGACCCCCGGCTCAGTGTGGCTCTCAGCGACAGAAGGTGAGAGCTGCTCCAGACTGTCAGACTGTGTGCCAACATGTGCAGATGGCGTGAGCGCAGCCCCCCCGCCCCCTCTTTGTTGATATATGCCACTGCCGTGGTATTGTCTGCCCTGACCAGAACACACTGCCCTCTGAGGAGGGGCAGGAAATGTTTCAGAGCCAGAAACACCGCTTGCGGCTCTAGATCATTTATGTGGAACGGTCTCATTCGTGAGCTCCATGTTCCACTTATTAGAGGTAAAGAGGCGAGAAGAGGTAAAGACCGACGCGGTGACGTGACTTGGAGGAAGTACCTCCCCCGGGGGCCAACGTCACGTCCGCCTGGCGTAGTGATATATTGCGAGAGAGACACCGAAACGGATGTTGAAAGCGAACCAGACCACTGTTGTAAAGTCACTGTAATTACTGTCTAAGTGTGAAAGTCTACTTCTGCCCGTTCAAGGTGGTTCAAAGATGGCCGACTGCTAACGGACCAGGAAAAGTATCAGACGTACACTGAGCTCCGTAGCGGAGTTCTTGTCCTGATCATAAAGAACCTGACAGAGCGAGACTTGGGACACTACGAGTGCGAGGTCGGTCTCAACGATCCTGTCTGTCACACAACGATGAGTTAAAGAAACAGCGTCAGACTCTAAAATTAAATGTGTTGTCTCCAGCTGTCTAATCGTCTGGGCAGTGCCAAGTGTGCAGCTGACGTAATCCTCCCCTCAGCTGTGGCCAGAACCGGGGAACAGGCCATTACTATTGAAGGTAGGGCAGCTTTTGTATTTGACTTCAGTTGCAGCTCACGATTATAACCTGCTTTTGTCTATTACTTCATTTTTTTTTTCCACTTTTTTCCACAGTCACTGAGCAAGAGACTAAAATCCCCAAGAAAACCATCATCATGTAAGTGCGATACATTTGAGACATTTCTGTCAACTGATTTGTCGTAAGACGTAGAATAGAATAGAATGTTTGTAGCGATACCACAATGGGGGGATATTCATGTTAAGGCAACTCACAATAACATAATAAACTTAAAGTGCACATGGCAAAAGGCAAGAAAGACGTGCATATAGAAGAAGAAGAAGAAAAAATATGCAAGGAAACAATATTAAAATAGAAACAGCATGAAGTGGTGATGGATGACTATTAAGTTAATAGCTAATATCTTAAAGTTTAGAAGTCTTTTAGTGATATACTGTAGAGAGTTTAGAATTGACTGCTCTTATTAAAACAGCACAATGTTTTCCTGTCTCCACAACAGTGTGGTATTTAAAGCTTGAGTGCAAAGAAATGTGACAGAGAGGCGCTGAAGGGAGGGGCAGGTTTCAGCAGAGTGCTGTCTGCTGCATGAGTGCAGCTCCTCATACGACGCTGAGACACAAGTATCAATATTACAGCCTTTCAAAAGAAGGTGTTCAATCATTTTCTTAAGACCGAGGAGACACTATGGGATTCGTGAGTCAGGGCTCGAAAAGGTTTTACACAACTCAGTGTCACCACAGTTTGTGACGTCTTTGTATATCTTTTGAACCCAGTGAGGAGACGATCACCACTGTAGTGAAGAGCCCTCGTTTGAGGAGACACAGATCCCCGGGTTCATCTCTGAGCGCTCACCGCTCTGAAGCCTCCACCCCCGAGGGCCCAGCAGCACGGATCAGGAGGATGCCCACCCCCAGGAAGATGATTCCCACCCTGTACGTCACCGAGCCTGAGGCCACTGAGCCCAGAGCCATGGAGAGCAAGCCCAGATGGGTGGAGGTGGAAGAGGTCATAGAGTACAAGGTGAACAAATCCCCCCGTCTGCCCAGGAGGAGAGGGATCTCGCCTGCGCTTTCCGATCGGTCCACGCCATCCAGACCCAAAAGGTCTCCCCTGGAAAACCCCAATGCCAACAACTCCAACAACAAGCTGGTGGAGCAGGCGCAGGCCGAACTGCAAGGAGACGTCAGCGGCCTGCAGCTCTCCTGGGAGGAGATGCAGGGCGACGCTCCCGCTGCTTCGGCCCCCGCAGAGCCACCGGAGCTCTCGACGGCGGCGAGCCCGGCTGGAGACGACGGCGGTGACGACCAAATCCTCGTTTTTGAACCCCAAGATGGCGACGATGATCTGTCCGGAAGCCGGGAGCCAGTGATGTTGAAACGAGGGGATCGTGTTCTGACGCTGGAGGACTTGGAGGATTACGTCCCACAGGAAGGGGAGAGCTACCGGTCCTCCAGCCTCGCTGCCGAACAGCCCTGCGAGATCTCGGTGCTGCAGAGGGAGATCGGCGGCTCGGCGGTGGGGCAGCCGGTGCTCCTCAACGTGGGCCGGCCCGTCGCGGTGCCGAGGCAGAGGAGCAGCGTCTTCAGTCGCTTCAAGGATCATCTGGCCGGCAGCCTCTTCTCCTGCTCCGCCGCCTCCTCCTCCTCCTCCTCCTCCTCTTCCCCCTCCTCCGTCCCTCAGGCCAGCGCCACCAGGTCCAGGACCGAGAGAAGAGTGCCCATCCAAGTGAGCCACGCCAAGCTGGAGGTGAAGCCGTCGTACTGCTCCGAGGTGCAGAGGATCGAGGGCGGGCAGCAGAGCTTTAAAACAAAGGTGTCGACTCAGACGTACGGATACACATCGGTGGGAGACCCGGTGACTCTGCAGATTAGAGATCACCATCATCCAAAGCAGTAGAGGCCAACATTTGAAATTGATATCACAAAACCCTCTTAGTCTTAAATGGGGACATTTCAACTCGCATGATCGAAATGAGCAGAGAGAGAGGAGGTGGATCGTTCATTTGACAGACCATTCCATTGTGAAGCTCGCCGTCAGATCATAGATTCACTCTGATACTTTCAAACGGTTCCACCGGTTTCTTTAAGCAAGTCAGAAAACAAAGGCGAGCCTCCGGGAGCAGGTTTCTGTCCCTGTGCCATTCCGTTACAACGGACACACGTCGTGTGGACCTGTTGAACAATGCACACGATGGACAAAGGCTGAGAAACAATGGTTTGACATTTAGCCAATCTGCTCCTACGTTTTTCAAAATAAAACATCGGACTTCACTAAGCAGTAATTCCGTAAAAAACATCATTTCTGACCCAGGATTATCTGGAGCTTATATTATCTCCATTAAACATATTCATATCCTAATTCTTAGTTTGATATCAATTTTTAAACTTTGGACTTTTGTCAGTGCCTTTCAATCCTAGATCAGCAAACACTGAAGTGAATGACATGACAGCATGTCACTATTTCAGCATTAAAGGTGCCGTGTGTAAGATTTCAGTATTTTTTGTTCTAAAAATATTACAAAACAATTACAAAGACATCAAAATAAATGTACAATCACATGAATGTCCCATTACCCTTCAATGAGCCCATTAATGTATATTTACATGAGGAGCGGCTCCTCTATACAGGGGCCGCCATGTTTTTACAGAACCCAGAGTCGACATTCTAAACAGTTTTATTGACAACTCAAGTCAACCATTGTCAGCCTTCCTGCATCTTCAGAAGAACGCAACTTCACCTCTAGATCTCACCAAACCCTACGCACTGCACCTTTAAGGTAATCTAAAGAGACTTGTATACAACCAGTGTTGTCGAATCAAAGATGTCCACTTCCAGAACAGATGAGTGGTTTCAGGAGAGGGAGGTCTCCTACTCCATCTTGATTGATTGCGAGTGATTTCTGCAGTTTTAAAAAATGGGATTTAAAAAAAAAAAAAGAGAAAAAAAGAAAGTCTCCTAATTAAGTTTCCCAACCGTTTCTTTTCAGTTGGTCATGAACCGAATGTCCGACCGTGTTGACCTGTGTGAACTCAGGGTGCAACACGTACATGTATGTGATAGAGATTTAGACGAGTGGCTGCATGCTCCGTGGGTTTATGTGAAGTGACCTGACCCTTCGTGTTGCATCTGATTACAAACGACTGAGGAGTCGAGCTCATGTGGAATCTTCTTTTTAATTCAGTGACGTAAGTTACGGCCTCTTTAGCAAAATAGTGTGGTGTTGGCGTTGTGTAGCATCTTCTAATTTACCTGGTTTATATTACAGGCACTAACACACTGTAACTGCTTGTCCTGTACATGAGTTGTTTTTGGAAAAATCCAAATTAAATAGATAAATAAATAACTAGTTTCTTTATTTCTTAAGTTTAAATTATGATGCCATCTTTGTTTTGTTGTAACATATTTATTTGGAGTTTCAGTACAGTCTCACTGCTGGCTGTTTAAAAGACCTCACACATGACAATGTACTTCTACACACTCACACACAATATAGTAGTAGCTGGTGAAATGGCAATGCATGCAGCTCATTTACGCAACAATTCTACAGGATTGCAATATGAATATTATTACCCAGGTACTTTCAGTATCTAATAAACTAAAAAAAGACAAACAACAATGTACAATCGTTAGAAATTTTTTTCAGGTAAGCACATGTGCTTGTAAAGGAGTATAAAAAGGAAACACACCTATTTGTTTGTTTCCAAGTTAAATACCTGTCCTTAGAAATCAAAAACAGTCCACTGAAAGTCATTTTACCGAGCTGCAACGTGGAAAATAAAACTGCTACACATTTACAACAATTAGATGGTTGGGTCATAAAGACACAGGTGAGTAGTTTTGTTGTTATGCCCATTAGTGGATCCAGACCAGGTCAAGCACATTGTGCAGCAACAGATAAAAAAAATTAAAAATAAAAAGCAATAACCGAAAATGGAATAGATTCTGTTTCAAAGCTAGTGTCGACGTGAGCGTATCCTTGCAAGTAAACAACCGCCATGTTTTCAACAGATCAGCTGGAAGGAGATTCGCTCTCGAAAAAAAACAAACGTCACAAAAAACACTCGCTATAGCTGCTTCCGACAGAAATGTGGAAATCCTCGTACGTAAGTGCGAATGCAAACGTGAGTTTCTGCAGACCTGCGTTTGTGGTGTTATTAAAAAGCAGTGCACCGCATGCATATTAAAAGGTTGTGTGAGTTTTGCTGGTAAGAGCCAACAGTGGTGTTGATGAGCTCGAACCAATCAACACAGCCCAATAATAATGAGATGTCTCCTACTCTGTACATGGGTGAAGGGACACTGCTAGAAAACAGCAGGTCATGGCTTGCGTCTAAAATCCATACATTTCGCTGTCTGTGCATTTTTCAGCAATAAATATGACCAATGTGACCGAGCTTCAATCACCAGCAGCAGCATAACTCAGGATACCGACATACATGATTTGTTTTTGTTTTTTTCCCCCCCACCCACAAAGAAACTGTCGCCATTTCCCCTGCCATTCTATTAGGGGGGCGACCCGCCCCCCTAATGGCACCGGTATCCCTCTGGAGGATCACGTGAATTTTCTATATCAGATCACAACAGTTTACCTTTCCTACAGAACAGGTCCACGGCTTGTTCTTTTATCAAACTAGCTGAAAAGCCTTTACCTTATTTGCACATGTCGTTTCTGTCTGTACGTGATCGCCGTTTCAATTCTCCTCTGTGTCGCAGAAAATAATAGTTCTGTTATGATTCAAAGATGAGTAAAAGAAAGACATGATTGTCATGATTCCGGCTGTAAACCTGAAGGGGAAACACTGCTTGTAATGGAATGAGTCGCACACAGCATCAGGGTCTACCCGTCTGCCATGACAGTCAGATATCAAGTTAAGGATGGCTGGGAGTAGCGTTTTTGTCGTCCAACCGCAAATTAAAAAAAATTTAAAAAATGGTTTAAAGCGCTTTGTCAGTTAAAAAACAAACATGTTTACACTTTACAGTATGTTTTCATTTGCCTCTAAACGCGACACACAGACCGTCATCTGAGGGAATGTACACTACCGGAATAATGGAGGTCTGTGGATTAAGTGAGGAGTGAGTGGCTGGACGGGACCGTGACGCGTCGGGACGCCGCCGTCTCCTACGAGGACATGCTGATGCGCTTCACCTTGTTGATTTCCTGAAAGGAGGTGAAAGAAAACTCAGGTTAAACTCGTGTCAATTCTGAGATATGCAATAACAAAATGACAATGCCTCAGTTATTCTATGTCAGAAAATGTCTGCTTTAGCTTCTTCATCAACGTAAAAAGTTTACTTAAATAAAAAGAATGTCCCGATGCACCGATAAATCCACATTTACGAAGAGAAATGGACAAAGGCCTGCTCATGGGACTAAAAACTCTTGGGGGAAAAAACATCAATTTGATAAGGAGAAAAAAAAAAATCAGCTGGATGTTACATAAATGTGACTTTTCATTTCTGTCTATTTGACCAGATGGAGGAGGCAGGATCCACGGTCAGTCATGGAGACGCCATTTAACACTCTGGGCTATGTCACGTTGTGAAGCTTTAGTTTAAGTGAAGCCATCTTGACCTAAAGTTGGTGTCAGCCACCGTGTGTCGGGTGTAAAAATCAGTGAAAAGAAGTTGCAACTCACCTCGAGAAGAACGTTTCTTAACTGCCCGTAAGCGTCCTCCAAATTGTCATTGACAATTATAACATCGAACACGCCGACTTCTTTGCCTAGAGGAGGACGTGATCACATGATCTCTCAGCATTTCACAGTTGGGGGGGCAGCATGGGGGGGGGGGGGGGGGGGGGGGGTTGGTTTCTGGGGTGCGCTGCTCATACTTACTGAATTCCATATCCAGTTTGGCTGCGTGCAAACGTCTCAGCAGACTGTCCTCCGACTCTGTTTTTCTGTCCCTGAGACGTTTTTCCTGAAACGGACGAAAAGCTCAAATAAACCTAATAAACACATTTTCCCCTGTACATCCGGCTCGTGCGCTCACCAGGACGGCCATGGACGGAGGCTGGATGGATATGTAGATGGGGTTCAGGTCCGTACTCTTAATGTTCCTCACGCCCTGCATTTCTATATCCAGAATGCAGATGAGATTCTTGGCCTGGACATCCTGCACCGCGGCTTTACTCGTCCCGTACAAGTTCCCGGAGAACTCTGCGTTCTCGATGAAGTCGCCCTTGTCGATGCCGGCCTGCATCGCCTGTCGCGTCACATAATGGTAATCTGAAAAAAAAATGTAAATGAGGAGGAAAATAAAACTCCTGAGCTGAAGTTAAGAAATTGACTGTTGGCATCGTCTTCAACCAAACTAGGTATTTTGTACCTTTGCCATTTTCTTCTCCAGGTCGAGGATTTCTTGTTGTGTCTGAGGAATGAGAGGACGCTGCATCAATCGCAGGTAAGCGCAAAACAGTTTGGTCATCAATTACGTCACATTGTTTAGAGTAGCGGTTCTCTACTGCTCTGGTCTCGGGACCCACCGTCGCCCCCCAAACGACGAGCTGTCACTATCCAGATTTCATGTTGCCGCTGTCATACCTGCGCTTCACCACGGTCAATTAGCATATAATAACAAACTTTGCTAGTTATCCTCAACGTATGAAATGGCAGGTGTCTATCAGCATTACAGTGCATCATCGCCACCTACTGTTTGAATAGAGGGCAGCAAAAAATCCCTGTAGCAGCCCATCACCTAATCATGGCCAATAAAGTAATACCAGCCACTAACGTAATCATTTTGGCCTTTTTAAATGTTAAAGCCAATAAGGCAATAACATACCAATGATGTCATCAAATGTTTTAGCCAATAACGTAATCATGTAATAAGTTCTTACATCATCGGCTGTGGTTATTACACTTTCAAAGGAGTTTTTTTAATGCTTGGCCAGTAAAGCCATGAGCAGCCGATGACGCACTAATGCATTACATTATTGGAAAAATGATGGTTATGTTATTGGCTCAAACATTTGATTAATTACTTTTCCAGCTTTATTACATTTAAAATGGCCCAAATCATCACGTTATTGAACGGCACTACTTTAATGGGCATTATTATGTTATCGGTTGCTACGACCCCTTTAAAAGCACAGTGAACTGAAAATGTCTGACCCACCAGTTGAGAGCCACTGGTTCAGGAGGTGTCATGTCTGGACTTCGGGAAATGGAATCCCTCTCAATCCTCTTTAATGAAGTGTGGTGTTCATCTGTAAAGACGCTGCTCTTTGTCTGAATTGTCTTATTTCATTACTGTTTTGCCGCGTACAGAACTGTGTGGGCGGGGGGGGGGGGGCAGTTGTTAGCCTGAAACGCTAGCATCGCAATAGCAAACGTGGCAGTGAGACTCGTGCACAAGCCCTGCGAGTGTTGTAGTGCGGAGTGGGAGGAGCCAACTTTGACAGGTCTGTTAACGATCAATCCTCTTTAATGAAGTTTGGTGTTCATCTGTAAAGACGCTGCTCTTTGTCTGAATTGTCTTATTTCATTATTGTTTTGCCGCGTACAGAACTTTGTGGGCGGGGGGGGGCAGTTGTTAGCCTGAAACGCTAGCATCGCAATAGCAAACGTGGCAGTGAGACTCGTGCACAAGCCCTGCGAGTGTTGTAGTGCGGAGTGGGAGGAGCCAACTTTGACAGGTCTGTTAACGACACTGACCCTGCACACATCCTCCATATTCATCCTGGAAAAGGTGCATTGGGCCTTTTTGTCAAAAACAATGACAAACTGACATTTTCATGGATTTATTACCACCTGAATGTTTTATTCTTTGCCCATTACCTTTCAATGAGCCCATGAATGTATATTCACATGAGGAGTGGGTCCTCTCTATGGGGGGCACCATGTTTTTACGGTAGCCCAGATTGGACATACTAAATGTTTTTTTGTTTTTTTTGTTTTAATGACGACTGAAGTCTACCATCTGCTCTCCTGCAGGCTAAGAAGTGTGAAGTCGAGCTGTTGGATACAACTCCACCTCTTGATGTCGCCAAATTTTACACACTGCACCGTGAAGCAATTTGGCTTTTTGTTGGCAATCTTACGAGATACGCTGAAGCCAAAGACACCGTCGTACTCCTTCATCAGCTTCTTCAGCAGAGTGCTCTTCCCCGCCCCCGACGGGCCGCTCAGCACCACAGGCCTGGGTCCAGCCATGGCTGAAAGAGAGGCAGAGCAGAGCAGCGTTGGTTCTGGCAAACAAGAGGCTGAGGCTGGAGGGATGACGCATAACCACCAGGAGTTTGAGCTACGAGTCACCGAGGGATCAAAGAAGTCCGTGACAAAACGCACGACTATGTGAGGACACAGGTTTCACACCAACAGTGGCTTCAACAAGTTGAGACACGCCTGGCTCTGATCGGATGAAAATGATGAGGTTTTTAGGCAGCAGGGCTCAAAGGGACACCGAGTGATGAGACCACAACATCCCCCATGGGAAATCATCTGGTTGGCAAGTCCATGCGGTCGTCATGGTGCTGGGGCGTACACGGTTACTCACCAATCGTAGAACCCTCTCAGAGAGAGGAATGTCGGGTGGGGCCGCAAAGTAACTGCGACGCAAACACCCCCTCACGACGGACGAGGCCGGAAGTTGAAAAGGCAGGTCAGAGAGTTTTGGAGGATTCAAACTGTGGCGCACACAGGGCGGAGCACGAGCAAGCGCCAACCTCCAGTGAGGGCGTGACGAAGCCAATAAGGATGTGTGGGAAGAAAAAAACAACGTGCAGTTCATAGGGTGGCCACTTGAGGCTGGCTCCCAAAGCGAGTCAATCCCCATAGAGTCCCATGAGGTCAACTTTAGAAGTTAATTCAATATGTTTAAAGCCTGATTGGTCCCAATCACTTCTTTTCCATGACGACTGCGCGGGCGGTGAATCCTTTTCTAACTCGCTCATTTCCATTTCATCTGCGTTTGAAGTTGTGTATAATTAAGGGCGTGGCCTCTTGACTGACACCTGGGCCGACCTAGCATCCACCCCCTGGATTCTTTTATATATATATAGTGCACCTGCTTGACAGGTTTACACCTGGGCCAAATAGCCATGTACTTGAGGAGGCTGGGGGACTCAGCTGAAGCTCTTGTCTTCCCAAGCTGCTGCGTCTCCACTAGGGACAGTGGTGGGCAACATGTCAGTCCATGCTGTCGCTGTGGGGCAGAGGACCCAAAGGAGGAGAGGCCTGACGGGTCGACCTCTGCGTAAACAATGCTAACTACTGCACCACCTACGTGCGCGGACGAATAGCAGAGGGTGTCACTTCAGGACCCTCGCGTTGATTCGTTTCCGCATTGGAAACCGGTTCCACCTGCTGAGCGAGTTCACACGCAGGTATTACATCACGCCGCCGGCAGTCAGGAAGAACAGAACTTTCTTTACATCTCAGGGCTATGGAGTGAGATCACATTTTAAATATGCAGGTGACTCATTCATCTCTGAAAAAAACATTTTCAACACAGCCACACTTTTCAAATAAGCAACTCAATCGAAGAATAAGGAAAAGCCAGCCTTACCTTTCCTCAAGCAAACAGAACATACAGAGGGCAGGGAGGATGTGACACGTTCAAGAGAGAATGGTGAGCAGGATGCAGGGGGCCGGGCAGAGGGAGGGGGCGGGGCCATTGAGAGCCAAGATCCCAGTGGGAGGATCTGGTTGAGATGGTAAGTTGTTTGGGTGGAGAGGAAGTTACCAAAGGTAAATAAAGGACCGACGCTAACTCGCATCAGATAGGACCTCATGTTGATTCTCATCGTCTTTCTCTGTTCAACGGTCTGCCACCAGATAACTCAGGATCAAAGCCTAGATTTCTAAGCCTTTGAAGTAAGGCATTAAAGAGGCTGAAAATGGAACATTACATAAAGCAAAAATTAAAGGAAAAGGATGACCAATGTGGCGGTGGGTCCTGAACGTGCGGGTGAGCCTTGAGGTGACTCGCTCTATAAAGCCCAGTGAGACAAACTATGATTTATAAACGTGGGCTACGTGACAATGCATCATATATTTGCTATAGAGGGGTCTCGCACAGCCAGGTTCACATACTTAGTCAAAATATTTGAAATTATATACATGAAGATCTGACTGCAGAATTGTTTACATATCATTTCTAGTCCTGCAACTGAGTCAAACCCTTACTATTTTCTTGACTGTGTATATATATACACACACACACACACACACACACACACACACACACACACACACACACATATATACATACACACACACAAAGTGTAAATATTTCGTCAACTGAAATATGCGACATCCTAGAACGAAGGACCTACGTCTACAGCTGGTGTCTTTCCCTGCCTCCTTCAGGAGGCTAACCCTGAGTTTCCGACCCCCTGATAAACTAAAGATGAAGAAAAGAAAAGTCTCGGAGGAAAGACAAAACAAGAGTTTGTGAAAAAGCAAGCGGCAAAAAGGGCAACCTACAAAAGATACCGTTTCAATTTAAAGTAGGCCTTTTTTGCTCCTCTTCGTAAGAGTGTTCCTTTATTAACACAGGTAAATACAACAATAAACTGCCAGATTCATTGTTCTAGTTATATAATTTGATATTTGCAAGAAGTTGTAGTTCTTAAATAAAGTATACCTAGACATACAACACTTCATATGTGGTGTTATTCTCATTTTAAGGGTCTTGCAGCTCCTGCGGTTATTTGGTGGTAGAGAGGGCAAATGGCTATTTTGACAGTAAAGGTTGCCGACCTCTGCCGACTATGTTGTTAACAAAATTAAACCAGTTACATTTTTCACAGTAAGATACAACATCAAAGCAACAAAAGTAAAAGATCTAATGTCTAGTTGTATTTTATGCTCAGAACTTACATTACCAGAGGATATCAGACAAGTTGGCCGTGAGTCCAATATTCGGGTTTTCCATTCGACATGATGATGTGCTCTAAATCACAAAATAGAGTGGATACGTTTTGCCAAACCCATCTTCCATCATCGACACCAGTCTCTGTGGTCTTTGCATGGAAAAGAATAAAATCCCTGCACTCCTGTCTCCAGGCAAATCAGACGCAAGCAGTTTGAGTTTGCAGGTGCAAATGACAAGACTCACTTTCCATCTGCTCTTGAACGGCGACCTGGATAATTAAAGGTGCGGGAGTTCCTTTAAAGAGGTGCTTGCAGACGCTGCAACATCTTTCTAACACTAAATAAAAGTTGAGGTTTAAGGTTCAAAAATGTTTTTTCCCCAAAGTTCCCAAATCTGCACCTTCAAACATAGATTTAATTTCTTCCACCATCATTTCAGCTCTGAATATAAGAAATACTGTCACAAATACTAACAAAGAATGGAGGGCATTCATTTTTGCAATTTGTGGATATTCTTTACTTAAAAGTATTGTACAATATTTGTATGTATGTTTATTTAAAATAGGATTTATGCACAAAAAATTAGGCTTCAGTTTAATTGCCTTTTCATAAGGGCTTGGTAACATTGATATGTTGTTTTTGTTACTTTTAATATGGTTCTGATTCTAAATGTCATTCAGGTCAGTGACACGTGCAGATTGCGAGAAACTACTACACATTGTGGCATAAAATTCTCGCTCTTCCAGGAGAAGCTAATGTTACGATGACTGGAAGACTTTCCCAAAGACTGACCTCACTAATTAAAGGGGACCTATTGTGCCTATTTAAGGGGCTCTCTATTTGTTCTTTAGCCTTTATTATGATCATAAATGGTATTTATAGTCTCAGAAATGCTTTTGTTTTTTTTAAACCAGCAAGTCAGGAATTCCTTCCAAGGGTCAAACGCTGGGTTTGTTTCCGTCTTTACCGGAGTCGCGCACTCCAAACCCATTAACATAGAGAACATGTTTATCCGACACGGTTGGAGTG
>JAFBJT010022345.1:9492-47884 GCA_016785325.1 Chascanopsetta lugubris | reverse complement strand
GAGTTCAGTTTATAATGTTGTTTTCAGCATACACTCTGCATTCATTCATTTGTCTTGCAGAGATTGAACCTATGATAAGGTTCACTCGACAAAATCCACCGCTCCTTCCCCAGAAAACAGATTCTGTACACGCAAAGCTCCAGAGCCGGGGGTTCCAGGGTGGAAAACAGATGTGGAAAACATGTTCAATATATGCTAGCCTCCCGTGCGAGTGTATGATGTCTTCTTACCGCCTCAAAAGTTTGAAATGGAGTAAAACATCCATCAACACTGACCCCTCCACCAACGGACTCCTTCAACTGTGATGTAATTTCCGTTTAGGTTTACAGCGACCTCTATCGCCGCGGAGGGTTAAGACAGCATGCATTTGAGTTTCTAATGGCAGATCTTAAATATATATATATGTATCTATCAATATATTATAATATAATTTATTTTTTAATTTAATATAATTTAATGTAATTATAATAACATAATCCATTTTCCTATTTTTCACATTGTCCCAGGGGTAGGAAAAGAAGTGCTGAGACCTAAACTGAGATCTCTGGAACTTACATCTGGATAATTGGATAATAATCATCTCAATAATCTCTGATTGTCAGCATTGACTTTGGTTGAAAAAAGTGACTTTTTCCTCCATGCCTGATAAAAGGGTGCGACATGGGTGATCCAAGTTTCTCAATCGATAATGAGGAAATAAACCCCAGCGGGGTCCTTCTGTATTAGAGTTATTTGCAGAGCAATTAAACTAAATTTCTGCCCCTCATATGTGTTGAGAGACTTGTTACTGTAGCTTTTGAGTTGTGCATTTTCCTTGCCCTGACTCATTGTACAGTCTGAGAATACACAGAAAAAACAATTTAAATAACATTTAGTGCACATTTTCCTTTCAAAAACAGGAAAAGCCTGTAACTTTTGAGACCCTTAATATCTTAACACTATTTCTTCAGTCAGTGACGGTATCCAGATCATCTGTTCGATTTGTTTCTCATCTCTTGGTTATCTTTGTTAGGCTTCATCATCCATGGAACTTTTGGTTTCAATATTTTTGATGTGGGCCTCTGGGCCTTTCTTTATCAGTATACCCCTCGATTTCAATAAAAAAATTGTAGAATGAACCTCAAGAGAGTCATATAAATACATCGGTTGTGTTACCTGACTATTTCTGAGGGGCATTAAAACACAAATAAATGTATTCTATATTTTTTTTTCATTTTAATATCATTAACTATAGTAACATCTATGGTGTTACAGGTCAATTTCGGCCCATATATATTTACTTCAAGAAAAAGGCAAAAAGGTATTTTTGTTCGGCAATAGAACTTTATTACAAACAGAAAATGAAAAGCAGAACAAGTAAATACACAAAATATAGATTTGCAAGGTTAAACAACATCAACCAATCAAGTCTCAGTGTGCAAGAACATGCATGTGTCTGAGATTAGATGCATGTGTGGCAAAAAATGACTCTTTTAGTGTGTCCTTTGCAGATGTGTTTCCTGCAGTTGACGCGCATCACATTTGTCTTTCCGTCCTTTCTGCTTGGGCAGACCTGACACCTCTTTCTTTTCGAATCAGGTGGTCAGAGTGGGGTTGTGGCTGTGGCTTTGGCTGTTGTGGTTGGTGTTGAGGCAGGGAAGCTGCTGCAAATGTCATCAAAATGACCCCTGGAATCGCAAGGTTTGCTGCGATGACAATCAGTGATATCAAGACATGTTTTGAGATGTTTAAGCCACTGAACATCCATACTACTGTACTGAGCCCCACAACGTGTAGTTACGTCCACATTGTCCAATTTTTCCATGTACGTCACTCAAGATAAGTACAGCAACTCTGGAGCCTTTTGAGAGGATAGCTGGGTGTTTTGCATTCGTCAGTCGTCCGCCAACCCCCAACCTTCAGCCCACTTCCCTAATGTCTACAAGGATAACTTTAATATTCGTAAGTATCATAATACAGAACTCAAAGGCGAGTTCACATATCATTTTCTTATTTTCTCTTTTTATCTTCCTGTCTAATGCATGATTCACAATCTAAAAAGTCTTGGCAGATGCATGATATTGAGAAAACAGGAATCAAAGCATTGTCAGTGATAAGACGTTTATTAAAAGCCATTTCCTTTGACATGAAACACCCCCCGTAAGCGATGTATTTTAAAGAATTGTGCTGTTCAGGATTTCAGTATAGACATTCGAATGTTTTGCTGAAAGATAATTCTTAGATTTCCAAAATATCTGGTGCCCGAAACATGAGCTCTCACCAAGGAATATATGAAGCTCAAATAGCGAGGGCCGGCGTATAGGATATGCTATGTATAGCACGTATAATGAACAATTGGATGAGCAATCATTTCTTAATGAAGACTAAACATAACTTCTGTTAGTTGGTCCCAAAACAAAAAGAGAAAAGCTGTCCAACAACCTTGGGAAATTAGCTCCATTGATTAAGTCTGAGGTCACTAGTCTTGGCGTTGTATTAGACTGAGATCTTAACTTCGAGTCTCACATAAATAAGGTGATAAAGACATCATTCTTCCACCTTAGAAACATAGCCAAAGTACGACTATTTATCAATCAAAAAGATGCTAAAAAACTAATACATGCCTTCATCTCAAGCAGACTTCATTACTGTATTGTACTTTGTACTGGCCTCCCCAAAAGTACCACAGAGAGACTTCAGCTTATTCAAAACTCTGCTGCTCGGTTGTTCACCAGAACCAGGAAGAGAGAGCACATTAGTCCAGTTTTAGCTGCACTACATTGGCTTTCTGTAACATCTAGAATTGAGTTCAAAGTCCTGCTCATTGTGTAGAAAGCACTTCATGGGCTAGGACCAAATTACATTGCCAACTCCCTTATTAACTATCAGAAACAGATATTTTCAAAAGTAAGCAAAAACCTATCTATTCACACTAGCCTTTAATTAGCTTTCAAATAGGCTTTAACTCTGCCTGGATAACTTTTTCTAATAACTGTTAAACTACTGATCTTATGCTGTTGAACTATATGTTTTAATTAACTTAACTATGTATGCAATTACTACTGTTTTACTACTGTTTCATTTATGTTTATTGTTTAATCGGTTGCAAACACCATAGATTTCAGAGCTGGGGACTGAGTCGTGGTTGAAACCACAGGATCGATCATAAGGCAGGGTTCCGGTGTGTGAGCGTTCCACCTTGAGAAGACGTTCTGGCGTTCCGCTCATACCCCTCATCATCTCTCCCCTTCATATGCCCTGGTCATTCACACACTTGTTGACCGATTGTTATGTCACAGCACAGACTCTCTAGCATTCTTGGTCCTGACTACCCGGTTCAGATCCTGTTTGTCTCCGACTATCCGTTGGCTCCTGCACCCTGTAACCTGCCATCTGTACCTCGACTGTGATTACTGCCTGTTCCTGCCTGCCTGCCTGCTTGCCTACTGAAGTAAAGCTTGCTGAACACATTCCAGTCTCCTGCCTGTGTGTACTGCTCTTGGGTTCTCTTGGTACCCGTAACAGAGACCCTGTACGTACAGTATTGAACACTCTGTGGGGCTGAACTCTGTGAATAGAGACACAAACTTTGTTCAGGTGAAAATGATTGGATGTTCTTCAATCTCACCTGCACTGTGACCGTCTGTGTTTGTGTGTGTGTGTGTGTGTATGGTGTGTGGGTGTGGGTGTGGGTGTGGGTGTGTGAAACAAGAAGTTCAATCATCCAGATGAAACAAGAAGTTTATTCATTCAGACATTCAAAAAGGGGATGTGGCTTACTTTCTTGCCAATGAATTTGATTGGTCGAAGGTGTGGGGTTCTGCCAAGATTTTATTTTGGGGACTTACATACCGCCCACCATTCTGATTGGTCAAGAGGTGTGGTTACACCAGCATTTTACAGCAGGGACTTACGTACTGCCCACCATTCTGATTGGTCAAAGGGGTTGTGGTTAGGCCGGGACTTACTTTCCCACCCACCCATTCTGATTGGTCGAAGGGGGCAGTGTTAGAGTGGGACTTATGTCTCTCCCACCCATTCTGATTGGATGAAGGGGGCGTGGCCATATTAGTTAGAAGAAAGATATCCCCCATTCTCTCTGATGTGGGTCTATTCTGTGACACACACACACACACAATGAGGATCCCCTGGGATTGAGCACTCTGTGAACTGCAAGTGTTTCCAGTTCTTGCGACGTATGGATTTTTTTTTTTGCAGTACCACGAGTGGCCACCTGGAAAAATTGCTGCACGTCTGAGGGGAGGTTCTGTATCCTGTTCTATTAATACACGTGCAGGTGTCAGCCACAGTGATAAACACAGAGCCAGTGTGTGTGTGTGTGTGTGTTTTTAACACACTTCTAATTGTACCTCCTGTTTCCCTACCTGTGTCTTTGTGTCAGTACAGTGAGAGTGTAAGCATTTGTGTGTGTGTGTGTGTTTGTGTGTGTGTAGAGGAGGAGGATTAGGTCACGATCCATTACTCACAGTGAGCTGTGTTTACTCTCATCTAATAGGAAAAACAACATTGATGTCTTCCACCACATTATAAATCGATAGTTTAGCCAAACACGTTATAAATCATGCTGCTGTTGCTTTGTCGCAGCGATGGACTTTTCCACATTGATTTCTGCATAGATTTATTTACAGACCACCCCCCCCCCCCCCCCCCCCCCCAGACCCCCCCCCCCCCCCCCACACCCCCTGCAGGCGTAGAAGATCACGTGGCCTTGATCTAAATTAAGCTCTCCACAATGTTGTCACACCATAGTCCATTAAACGATGGCCAATACACTCATACAGATTAAACATGGGACCCTTGGGGGCCTGTGTGGAGCCCGTGGTTCCTGCGATGATTAAATCTTATGCCCAAATATGGATTCAGAGAAGAACCAATCAGAAGCCATGATCTCACTGGATCAGCAACCCACTAAGTGAGCCTGCAGTCACTTCTGTGACCTTTAAAGCTGCAGTACCACCACAGACCACCAGGTTATCTCTTGTTTACATTGTTGGTGTAGATCAAGCTGAATACTCCAGGGGCCAATGGGGGGGGACTTGCAGTTCACAGGGTGGCCACTTGAGGCTGACCACCGAGCCCAGTCATGGACCGTGCTGTGGAACACTAGAGCAGATTTTGCTGTAAAATTCCGAAAGAACGGAGCAACTCACAGTGAGTCTGGGCAGAGTTTTATTTAGGGTAGGATACATTGTGAAACTTGTAAGAGCTGTATGTTTTGTTCTTTGGTCTAATCATCCGTGATGCAATCAGCCTGATAAGCTCATATATCACCAGTTAAAGGACCAGCAGCTGACCAGATGAACTTAGGTTTACTGGCTCTGATACTGTGTGGTGATATCAGTGATTATCAGCTGCAGTGAAGATTCGGTGCGGACCCTTCTTGTCCTTTGTCTCTATCCCTTCTCCTCTTCTACTAACGTTATTGATGTATAAACTGCCTTAACGTGAAGTTGTGGGATAGTTCGATCTACTTTGGCAACATGTGAGGCTCAAGGATCAGTTCCCCTTTGTTCTCGTTGTTCAGCCACTCATAGTTGGCGGCTAACCTTCATCTTGACTCTGGTGAGGGAGAGGCGTCAAACAAACGCCACTCCTCCATCTTGGTTTCTATGGTTACATCACTCACGTGACCCGACCTCCACTCTATCTCACTCTCCCTATTCCTCCCCCTCACACATACACACACAAACACACACACACACACACACACAAACACACACACACACTCCATGTTTTATGTGTTTACTTGTGTTTGTTTAGTAATGTATGTCTGTTAGTACAGTTAAATTATGATGGTGTTTAATAATTAAGTAATGTTATTTTAAGATAATTATTACTCTGTTAATAATCCTTGTGATAATTACTACGTCGTTGTTTGTGTCTCTGTCTTATTGTGATTATATTTGTAACAACAGCTGGAACTACCACAGTCAGCGCTTGATTTCACCCTTTTAAACCATTTGAGACTGTGATTTGAGCTATAAATTCGGTTACTGGACCCTGATAACAGGATGGTACCCCGATGTTACTGTTTGTAGTAAACATTTTACCATATCATTGGTAAATTGACATATTTTTGCCAACAACCAAATTGTCCCTATTGAACATGAATGGTGCCTGATTCAAGTTGATTCCCAACATTATGGTGCCCCGTGTGAGGCTGATTTAAGTTGATTTCCCAACAACATGAAGGACAGAAAAGGTTCTATGAAAAGTCTCCATCGCCCTCAGCCACAGGAGGATGTAAATAAACCAGGGAATTAATCAGAGATGGATGCAAGTGGGTGGAAAAGTCCCTCAAGGGCAATAAACACTTCCTGCCAGAGTTTGTTTTCCACTTGATGGAATATCGACCAGACCAACCCACGCTGACTAGAACCCAAAGATGATCTAGAGAAAGACACAACACATCACTGAGAGAAATCAACGGCAGTGTCATCTGCATATAACATGATTTTGTAGATGTGGCTATTCTAATATGCTAACAGTCGAAAGATGAGGACAATGTACTAGCCAGAAAGTTTGCCTTGTTCGAGGACATACGAACAAAGAAATTAGCATGTTTGGAGTGTTGTGATCCCATCAATGCTAAAAAAGTTTAGCAACAGTTGTTCATGGCTACGCTAACAGTTTGCATACAATGGAAAGATGTACTGGTTGTCATGTCTTGTTACTTTTGTGTCCTCATGTTCTACTTCCGTTGTCTCACTGTGAAGCCCTGATCCTTTTGTGTGTGTGTGTCTCATCTACATCCTCTTGTGCTCTCTCCCTTGATTACCCTGATCCCTGTCACCTGTGTCCACGTCTGCACCTGGCTTCCATCTCCAATCATTGTCTCTTGTGTTTAACCCCTTCGTGCCTACCCGGTCCCTGTTGTGGTATTGTTTGTTTGTGCATTTGTTGACTCCTGAATCCTGAATCCTGTTTGGTCGTCCGGACATTCTGCTTTGCTATCCCGATGACGTTCCTGTTCCTGTTTGTCACAGAATCCTCGTACGTGTTTTCTGGTCATCGAGCCAGCTTTGTTTTTGCCTCTGCTTTTACCTGTGCCTGTGTACCTTTCAAGGTGCAAATAAAAACATTATACTGTATTACTACCTTTGCGCTTGTGTTTCCTGTTCCTGTTTCTGACACTGGTGAGCCAGAAATGACGTGGGAATTTGCCTCAACAGAAGACGAAAGCGCATCAATGCTAAATGTGGTTGGAGCAGCATGAATCTGCACATCTGTACTCCTATTCCTATTACCTGGAGCAAATATAAGTATTAACGTGACAAAAACATCGTTTCCTCTTCATTTCCATCTGAGATCCAGGCTCAGGACTTTTTCTGATTTCCACAAACGCTGCACATGAAAGAAGAATCGATGAAAAACTCCAAAGCTTCCTCCCACAGGACGTGCCGACACGTTTGTCACTTATTGTTCCACTTTTCTGTCTTCCCGACTTTTTGCGAGGAAACATCTTTATTAATCTTACTTTGCATGTTCGTTATTTCCTGTCAGTCTGACAACATCAGGAATGTGTCTCTGTGCGTCTGTGCATCATCGTGAATGAACCAAACATCAACATGACATCTTAATTTCCCCAGTGTGTTTCCTTCCATCTCCTCCACTTGTTCCTCTCTTCTTCCTCTTCCGCTCTCTTGCTCTGTCTTCATCTCTTCCGCATCTCCCTCTCTTGTGATTTGTCTCACTTGTCTCACACTGTCCATCCCTGGTGTATTGAACTATAGCTCTCAGTCTCTCAGATAAAGAAAACCAGCAGCCAGGTGTTAATACTGTTTTCACTTTCCTTAAATGTCAGGCAGAGCCTCGCAGCGGCCCCATCACATCAAATACCACTCAACCAAACTTGTCGCAATATTTTGGAGTTTTTTTTTAAGTCAAACTCCAAACACAGTTATCGCAAGTGACCAAAAATATGTGGACACCAAAACACAGTTCATATCGTAAAAGGTTCATGTACAGAGTAGCAGGATGAGAAGCAGGAAGTGAGTAAGCCAGCATGCTAACACCTAAGACTGACAGATGAGGCCAATACAGAGGTGGAACAACTTGCAGTTCACATGGTGGCCACAAGGTAGATTTAGCAGGTCAGTTGCAATTTGTCGATGGTCGGCGAGTGACGGGCGCCGGTTGACGGCGTTTTGTTGACCGGGGGGGGGCGCCGTTCACAATCAACTGGCACTGCTTTCGATTGACGCAACGGCCACCCCAGTCCTACATTGTGTTTTCCTCAACAAGCCATGATGAGGGCGGCCATATCAAACGAAACCATTAATGGGTGGGGGGCAGGGTCACCTGTTGGCATGTTTGAAACTTAACATGAATAACTGATGAGGCGAGCGTTTTCAAGCTCTGTGGCGCCACTGAAGTGAACACTGAGAACCATTTTTAATGGGAGTCTTAACCTTCGGGTTAACAAGGAGACAGACGGACCTCGGGCCCCGAGCCAGGTGCTGCCGTATGGGGGGAGGGGCTTTAGAGGACACAGGCGAGATACCTGCCTCCCAGACACCTGCTGCCACACACACACACACACAGACGAACAAACAGGATGTGAGGTCAGTATGATGTATATCACCCTGCCAACCCTCAGTGGGCAAGACTCTGGAAGTCATGGCAGCAAATAAATCTCTTCCTAGTTGATCATCTGCTGGCGTGTGTGTATGTGTGTGTGTGTGTGAGAGAGAGAGAGAGAGAGAGAGAGAACCTCTAACATACACAGCTCATTTCCATTGAGCTTGAATCAGTGTCTCTGAGTATGAAATTGTGTTTAGGAGCATAAATGGAGGTGGTGGGGTGGAGCTATAAGTGTCTTTGCAGGAAGGGGCTGGAGTAATTTGTCATTATCTAGATCAGTCCTGTGAGGCACCTTTATAATATGTTTATTCTGATTAATTCCAAAATGATGATGTAACACTAAATAAACGTATTACATACATACGTATAAGATCAAATCAGGTGAAGCAGCAGCAGCAGCAGCAGCAGCAAAGCATGATGGGATACGATCCAGAATGGAGAGGACAATGATTTTCCAGACGTCATCGAGACATGTTGTCATGGTGAAGTCGGCACATGGTCCAGATTTTGTGTGTCCACCTCTGTGTGTGTGTGATTTCTGTTAGTGTGTTATATTGTACACATAAAGGCACATGTATCAATGAAAGTGAAAGCGTGTAGTGTGTGTGTGTGTGTGTGTGTGTGTGTGTGTCAGACAGAGAAGGGCAGTATGGAGCAGAGTGTACTTCTTTGATATCCCACCTCTATACAAGCAGCAAAATCACCCACTCACAGTTTCAATAAAACTCTGCTTCCTGCCATTTGCTCTCCAGTTCATAGGGGTCACCACTTGGTGCTGACAATCTCCATAGAATCCCATGTTAAAATGATCAACTTTAGAGGTGAATGAAACATGTTTAAAGTCTGGTACAAAGTACAATTTTGGTCTCAATCAGTCAAAAGTCTTCCTGGGACAACTGCACAGGGCGGGGCTTATTTCTGTTCTATCCAGGAAAACCAAAACCAGAGGTATAAGTGGGAATGCTTATATATTTATGAATATACGGGAAATGGAAAGTTGCTGTTTTCTAATTGGTCTCCAGGATGTGATGGATCATGACAAACAGCAAAAAGTCTTGAGAATGAGAAGAAATGAAGGTGAAGGATGTGAGGTAACGAGGGAGGAAGAGAGGAAGTGAAGAGATGTTGTGCATCGCCAGCTGTGTTGTTTGTGTTAGTGTTCTCAGTTTAGTTTAGTCGTGTTTTGTTCACTTCTTGTTTTATTTTGGTGAGGGTCCCCATTTTCTGTCTGTCGCACTTTGTCCGCCTTGTCTGAGTCCTGTCTGATTCCCTGAGTGAGGATTCTCTGATTGTCTCCACCTGGCCCTGGTTCCCTTCTCCGTATTTTAGCTCCTCTCTCCCTTTGTCTGTGGCCAGTGCGTCGTTTATGTATTGTCCAAGCCACGTTAACGTCAGAGCCTTGTTCCTGTTAATGCCGCTGCCTATTGCGTCAAGTGATTTTTTTTTTATCAGTTTAGCCTTGTAGATTATTGTTTATTGTTTCGTCTCAATAGATAGATTTGAGTTGAGCCACGTTTTGCTCCTGTTTGTTTCTATTTGCCAGGAGTCATTAAAACTCTTATTAACCTAAGTCGGTCTCCTGTCCTTGTGCATTTAGATCCTTACCTTGAGTGCATTCTAACAGGACAGGAATAGAATGAAAAGGGTGACCCTGCCAACCTCCACACATGTTCCTCTGCAGCTGCAGACTCCTCACTCAGCTGCCGCCAACCCTCTGGCAGCTCCGCGCTTTGCAGAGCACAAGGTATTTGTTGCGATTATGTTAGTGCCAGCACTCTGGCCATACCCTCTCTGGTTTCACTGTCCTTCTGAGAACCATTGGACCAACATGGAGTTTAAGCGGTCTCACATGTTTGAGTCCGTCCCTCCCTTCAGGGTCTTGGCTTGTGCTAATCTTACATATTCATGCGACTGGATGAGATAAGTAGAGTAAGACGGTGCTCCGCCCCTTTTCCCATTTGTGGATGAACGGAGAAGCAGGTAAGGCATCGGCAAGATGTCTGATGAGAGATGTTTATTTGACGTCTACTTTGATCTGAATTTGAAAACAGGGAGGGACTTAAGATAAAGTGAAAATCTCGGAAATGTGTAATACCTGGTGAATCCAGTAGAGGGCGAATCCCCTGGGCCTTATATCGTGTTACCGCAATATTGAGCTATCGATATAAAGACTGAATTTAAAATTGTAAAAGTTATTTATCTGTAGGAGCAGGAAGTGACTGACTCTGTTTGTCTGCCAGTGAAACTCCTGCCTCCAAAACTTCAACAAATTAAGTTACGAGGAGAAATAATCAGAAATAATTAACTCGGACACAGACATAAAAAGCATGGTATCTCCAAACCCTCAGCTTGAAACCAACATCCACGTGTCTATTTAAAGTGGACCGTCTGTGGAGCCTGAGGCCCTCGAACCTCATCAGCTCTGAAATGACCATGTCAACTTTTAATTCAAAAAGCTTCGCCCACAGCCACAAATTTTCCAAGCGCCGCCGCTGAAACCACACACAGAGTACACAAGCCAATCGCAGGTTGTTGTTTCCCACAGTGCTGGAGAGGGGGTCAGAGGTCAACAGCAACCAAGAGCGACAACCCCCCAGAGGCAGGGTGACTCATGCAAGGACACCCTCACTGGGACAAACATGATGCAATTGAACTGGAAAGCTTCTGGCAACTGGATGATCCTCTTTAACACACACACACACACACACACACACACACACACACACACACACACACACACACACACACACACACACACACACACACACACACACACACAGGTGGATACGGTACAGAACACACTATGCCCCAGATAGCCTGAGGAATTAATAAGCGTGATACATCCCCATCACACGCCTGACGCTTGCCTCCATTTGAAAGCAGAGCAGGAAGAGAGATGTTCCGTGTATGATGAGGAGTCTGCAGGGCATTTCTCAGTGTCTCCACACACACACACACACACACACAGTATATAGATATGGACATAGCACCAGTGACGTCACCCATAGGTGTCTGCAGATTGCTCACAAGGCTCATAGTGGGTGGCTCACTCGTTAGTTATCTTGCCTATGACTAACTCCTCCTACTTCCTGGTTCATCCAAAAAGGGACAAAGAAGCAGAGCGCATGTAGAGCTGATGCTCAGGTATTCAACTGCTCATGCACAATTTTTTGTAGCATCTTAGCTCTGACAGCTCTGTTTGTTATCACGTCTGGATTCTGAGTTTGATTGACATCCTCTTTATTCATCGTCCATAAATTTGGCCTGATTGATGTCTCACTGTTGGCTATTTGTCGAACTTGCTCTCTGGTTGATTCAGCGGCTGCCGTTTCATGGTCATGGCAACCAAATGTCAGCCAGTTGCTAATAATATCAGTGACCTTACTGCGCTGGCTGTGTTTACAGAGTACTGAGCGATACGCCGGGTTTATGGCTGAGGATGAATCAGGTTAACTCGGTCAAGAGACAACCCATCCACTGTCCAGGAGATAACACAGCTCATCCTGTGTAACAGGTGTGCCAGCTGGTTCGCATTAAGCCCCTCCCCTTTGAAAAGTAAGAATTCAAGCTTATCCATATGTGTTTTCATATGACGTGAGAGCTGTAACGGAAATGACGAGTAAGCGCTTCCACCTCAGAGCTGCAGCAAAATCAGATCCATCTGTCACATGACCGAGGAGCCCATCAACCAATCAGATCATCACAAATCAAGGTACTAACTAATTAGCTCAGGTAGCTGAGACCACACAAGAGGCAATGCATCATTAGCAAGACGAGCTATGTTAGCAGCGGAAGCTAGTCATCAGGACTATGATTCACCTAACATTAGCATCACATTATGATGTACGTTAGCGTCGTCACAGCTCGTGATAAGGACTAACATTTCGTCATCGTAGCAACACGTCGTTATGCTTTTACAAGCTAAGTTAGCCAAGGTTGCTAGGCCACTGCTAGGCTCATAAAGTATAGCAACAGCTTTATACATATATCACCGGTTGTTTGACTTTGTCGTCTCTGCTGACAACAAAAAAAAAACCGAAAACAACTGATGGTAAACTCCCACAGGAGCGGGGCGTTGTCAGCCACCGACATCAACATGTCGGAATGTCATCAACACCGAGAACTGATTAGCGCTGGTGACGCAATGGAATTCAAAGCATGAAAGAGCCGAGCCAAACGATTCCGAGAGCTCGACTCAGCTGAACTGTTTACCACTGAAATATTCTGCACGTTCCATTTTGTTTTGTTTGATTGCTTGTTATTTGCATCATAATACGAGATTAAGGCTGAGTGAAGTTTAGTCTCATGTTCATTCAGCAGGTGCATGATGGAGTGCCCATTAGCAGCATGTGTACCTGTTGGCTGCACGACGAGTGCCAAAAAAGCAAAGCGCATCGTGTCAATTTTCCAAAAAATGAAAAACAGACGGTTGGAAGCGCTCTGCACTGCCGAGGACGCCGTGTTTCAATTAGCGAGTCTGTAGATGGCTGGAAAACAAACTGTGACAAATCATCTCACTGTGACTGCATCTGCACAAAGTAAGAAAGTAAATGCGGTGGTATAAATATATGTACATTCTTTTTTTTAAAGGAGGAGAGAGACATTTGTCTTTGGAAGAAACACAGCTGTTTGAAAGAGAGACTCTTTGATGAATCATGTTTGAAGTTATTTGGTTTCAACGATACATGTTGTTTACGTGTTTATTCGTCCTGAGCAGACCAAAGACATGAGGACCTATTCTGTAACCAGAAGGTCAGAGGTTTCAATTCCAGTCTTTTGCATCCTGCATGCTGAAGTATCTTTGGCCAAGATACTTAACCCCACGTTAACCCATGTAGACCCCTTCAGTCCCATGGACTGGCTAGCGGGGTCAAGTGCGATGCGACTTGGGTGGCAGTGAAAAGAGGAGGAGCTAGACGAAGTTTGGCGCCCTCTGCTGGAGAGATTACCCCAGCAGGATACCCCTATAAATTAAGAGTGGCATAATGAGAATACAATGTTAAAGTACCATCTCCTTTCCAAACATGTAGGAGAACCTATATGGTAGCTTTGTTGGTCGTTTGGTTTTCCCGATCTGGGCTACTGTCAACACTCGGTGATGCATCATGGCGCCCTCTAGTGGAGGTATATGTAATGGGCTCAAACAGCAATTCATATTTCTAGGTGAAAAACAGCAGAATCGTTATTTTACAATTTGCTACTGACAACAGAAATAAAAACATTATAAACTAATCTTAACTGTCTCACATTCAGAGTGCCCTAAAAGACAAATTAGTCACAGGCCACATCCCTGTCTCCTGTCTCACCTCCTCCCCTCCCCCTCCTTCCCTCCTCTGAGTCTCCCCCACCTCTTTACTTTTTTACAGCTCATCAAACCCAATCACTCCTGTGGCTTCCAGTTTTGTTAAAGAATTACAGAGTTGGTGGGACTGTCCAAACCTTTCCCCCCAGATGTTCCCTCCACATGACTAGAGAAACACAGAGGTGCTGGCGGGGGGAGGGGGGGCAGGCAGTGCAAACTGGTACCAACTAATTAAAGACACCACCACAATCCACACCGGTCCCGTTTTTCTTCCCCTCGGCTGGCCGAGGCGAAGCCACGTGACCCGTGAAGACAATGAATCGAGTGACCCAGAAAAGACCACAGGAAATAGAGTGTGTGAGGACAGAGCAGGGAGGATGAGGGGGGTGATAGGGAAAGGTGAGCAGGTGTGAGAGAACACCATGGAGAGAGAGTGTGGGTGGGGGCAGAAGAATTAGTGAGACACAACGGTAATCATGTCAGGTCACGCGTTCTGTGGGCGCAGAATCCACTGAATGACGTAATTAGTTTGGTCTGGAGTTTACGCTCAGAGTTGAGCTCACCGGGAAACCGAGAAACCTCTGTGCCATTGTAATGAAAGAGAAGAAGATACTAATAATGCTTATATTGCCAATGAACGAAAAAAGACTATGAAGCTGTTGTGCATCCAAGACAGGACCTCAGTGGTCCTCGTGGTTCCAAACCAGGTACCAACTCCTTGCTGGTCTACAGCCAAGAACTGATACGTCTGAGGGTAGGGGGCGGGGTCATTGTGACCAACAACATCTGTGTAATCACATGAACAGTCAAGCTAGTCACATCTGTTAATGCTCCACAATATGATAATAAAATGCAGTGCTTCCTGACTCTATGGTCATCCTCCAAAGTCCACCATAAATAAGGGGGAGGCTCTCAAATCAAGATGCTGTATCTAGCTGGAGATGGCCGACTTCTGGGTGAGACAAGGAATCCAAGGACCAGAAGGGGAGCTGAAATGTAGCAACAGTGGGAGCTATCCAGTGGGAGATGGCTGCAGTCAAGTGCTACCGGAAGGGCCATCCATCTCCTGCTGGATGTGACAGGACAGTAGACCAGTTAGGCGAACACGATTTAAAAAGAACTGCGGGGACCAGAGGAAGGAGTTGAAATGCAGCAGCAGTAGGCAATCTAAGAAGAACTCACCAATTAACCCATGTTGTATGGTGACGTGTGGACGACTGGCTCTTGGGAGACGGCTGAGTTAAACCAACTCAACACGGAACTAGCACCAGGGCCAACCTACCACTGGAACCCGTCCAGTGGAAAAGGGGTACATGAGTGTAAGAAGGCGGCACAACATCTGGAATATTCTGGTGTTTCTTGAGGAAAAGTAAAAAGCTGCACGCCCCTTTGTAGCTGTACCGAACTACCCCTTACGTTACGGAGCGCACTGTGCGACTGTAGAAATGCTTGTATACGCGCAGTCGTAAAACACCACATGTCCCACCTGATTCGACATCTCAGGCCCCCCCGGCCTAATACTTATAATATGGTGAGCATAATGAGGCGAGCGTTAGCGCGACGCCGCTAAGTGCCCCGGGGACACACTCGGCCAGTTTTTATTTTACCATCCTGATGCTTTGTCCATCTGACGCGTACACAGGCCGAGCAGGAATACATCCCATCGACTGATTCACACATGGGTGTTAATGGCAGTGGTGAGAGCTCAGCACACACTTCATTTCAAATGCCTGAGTTTAACTTTAAACCCAGCCACTAAATCCTGCAACCGTAAAAACAAATAAAAGTTACATCCATCCTATAATACTCACAGCTGAAAGTAAGACCCCGATGTTTCTGCTTGTGCTTATTTGTTCGACACCAAAGATCCAATAACTTGAATCACAGAACATCGTAACCCTGATAAAAAGGAAATGCACATTAGTGGGTTTATTTCAGCCTCTGAATGACCAGTAAATATCTGGTGTGGTGATGGAAATGAACAACTAACAGCGCCACCTGCTGAGAACTGCAGTGGTATCTGCAATGAAGCCACAGCCACAGGACAGGGAAGTGTTGTCCGAAGCTTCGGTCTCTACAACCAATGCCTCCAATACAAGACTTCAAAGGAGCTCCGGTTTCCAACTCTGAGTCCAAAGTAAAGACATTCAAAGTATTTTCCTGTTTCTGTTTTTGTGTTATAGAACGATTTATGGATATCCTGCAGTTCACCGGGTGGCCACTTGAGGCTGTCAATCCTGATAGACTCCCATGTTAAAATGATGGACTTTAGAGGTCAATGAAACATGTTTAAAGTCTGTTACAAACTACAGTTCGGGTCTAAATCTGTCACGTTTTCCTGAGACAACTGTATGGGAGCAGGGCTTATTTCTATCATGTCCACATTTGAAGTCGTGCATAATTAAGGGGCATGTCCTCTCGAGTGACACCTGATGCTGTGGATGCCGCAACAGCACCATGCAGCCCCAGCTCTACCTGTATCTTCGGTCTCTACAACCAATGCCTCCAATACAAGACTTCAAAGGAGCTCCGGTTTCCAACTCTGAGTCCAAAGTAAAGACATTCAAAGTATTTTCCTGTTTCTGTTTTTGTGTTATAGAACGATTTATGGATATCCTGCAGTTCACCGGGTTGCCACTTGAGGCTGTCAATCCTGATAGACTCCCATGTTAAAATGATGGACTTTAGAGGTCAATGAAACATGTTTAAAGTCTGTTACAAACTACAGTTCGGGTCTAAATCTGTCACGTTTTCCTGAGACAACTGTATGGGAGCAGGGCTTATTTCTATCATGTCCACATTTGAAGTTGTGCATAATTAAGGGGCATGGCCTCTTGAGTGACACCTGATGCTGTGGATGCCGCAACAGCACCATGCAGCCCCAGCTCTACCTGTATGAACCAGGAAGTGGGAGAAGTTAAGCAAGGGCAAGAAGTAAGGCGCTGGCAAGATGGCGACGAGTGAACATGTTGCCAAGGCATCACAGTATTTCACTTTCCCACATGACATGAAACTGATTTGCAGTCTGAAGTTCTTCTTATACAAGTACACATGTATCCCACATGTGCACACACACACACACACACACACACACACACACACACACTCACACACACATACACACACATCATGATTTGTATAGATTCCTCCACTTTCATTTCAATTGTTAGTCCAGGAAAACATTCCACATGTGAGCAACACATGACACCAGTTTACATCAAATACACTGAAAATGTAAAAAATGTGTCGTATGACTCTTTGATTGATTGCAACCATGAATTCAAAAAATGCATCCTTTACTTCCCACTCACGGCGGAGTATAAAACTACTGAAAACCATTTACACTCTCACTTTCATGACTAATTAATCTCATTATTGCTTGTTACTACACTGCAATTTCTCTCCGAGGGAAATCAAACCTCCTCAGTTACCGCTCTAACACACACACACACACACACACACACACACACACACACACACACCCTGCATGGCCGACAACATAAGCTCCAAGGACCATTTGTCAAACTGGATTTGTGCACATTTCTCATTTTAACATCTCGGCAGATTGATCACCCTCGCTGTCCTTTACACTTCAGCGGCCACACGTCCTTGTCCCTTGTCACACTTTGTGTTGAGTTTGCAGCTACATGTGTAACCGCGTGTGCAACACGGCTCCGTCCTGCGTGCTGAGACATGTATGTGCTCTTCACACGCTCGTACAGTAACAGAGAGTGTTTGGCTTAGAGATAAAGAGTGATTCAGTGTGTGTGTGTGTGTGTGTGTGTGTGTGTGTGTGCGCATGACAGTGGAACTGAAGAGCTGACATCAGGTAAAGTGCCAGACAATATGTAACCGAGGTTTGAATTTTAGCATCAGCTGAACCCAGCCGTTCCCATCTTGTAGTACCTCTATGTTCCACAAGAGGCAGCTGTGAGTCACTATACCATTCAAAGTAAGTTAGCAATGATTTTGTCACGGCTTTTCAATTTCAAGTTGGGAGTTTCAAGTCTGAAATTAGGTCTAACACAAGCCGATGACACTTTATCATTTTGTTATACGATATAAGAACAAATCAGCAAATTCTGAATTTAAAAAGGCAGTAGCTAGTCTCACTCATCGGCCATCTTGCCAATGCCTAACTCCTTCCACCTCCTGAATCAACCGAAAATGGGCACAGAGGCAGAGCACAATTAGAGTAGGGGTGGGCCCAAGGTGCTGTCGCAGCATCCACAGGTCTGCCCAGGTGTCACACAAGAGGCCACGCCCCTTAACCATGCAGAATTTCAAACCTGGATAGACTAAGCCCCACTCCCGCACAGTTGTCACAGGAGCACATGTGACTGATTGAGACTAAAACCGGAGATTGTACCAGACATTAAACATGTTTCATTCATCTCTATTCATCATCAATTAAACATGGGAGTCTATGGAAACAGCCTCTGGTGGCTACCCTGTGAACTGCAGGTTTTATTTCTGTATTGGGCTTTACATAATTGCCTCTTATTTATCTGATAATGAGTTCCAAGTGTTCATTTTGTATTTATGAAGAATTGTTTCCTCTCGTCGCTAATTTCTATTCCTCTAAACTCCAGTGCATGCCCAGTGCATGACCTGATACATTGCTTGTTTAATGACTGTGGATTGTACACAACTTTATATGGCATTGTGGGAAAACAATTGAGTGCTCTATATATGAGGTATAAACATTTCATCAAACCCACTAAGTAATGATGACGGAGAGATTTCATCCACAGCTCCGATGTTAGAGCCTGGGCTCGGCATCACTTATGTCACATTACTTAAAAAATGTTTTTTTAATTACTGACGAGTCAAAAATGCGGTTTTGCTAACTAAAACTTGAAATATGAAAGTAAATAATGGACGACCCCTCCCTTCTTCTTCTTCTTCTTGTCCCATTCAAATGTTTCCTGAAGGTTCAGCTCCGGTGATCGTAACCTCGTAGCCTAACAAGCGCAGAAAACATCCTCAAAGTTAGAAAGTAAATGTGAGTCACTGAAGGCGAAGTGAAATGGGCTCGTTCACAACTGGATTCACTCACACCCGATTACCACACTCTGCCTCTGGCCACATTTATGAGGAATCACTCTGCATTCACTATGTTTTTATTTCAGCATTTACACTTAAATGTGAAACAAACAGCTGCTGCAGAGCTGGTTTGTTGAATGTTTTTAGCTGTTTATAATGACACCTGTGGCAGTGAGGGGACTTGCAATTCTGTTGCTCTCGCGGGCAGCTACACTCACATTGTGTGAACGTCACCGACAACACACACGTCACCACGGCAACTAGCAGCAGAGTCTGAGTTAGCAGGATTCTGTCACTCGCTCATGTAGCTATTCGTCTAAATGATGCGTGTGAGTTAGCATTAACCCCTCCTACTCACACGCAATGATGCTGTACCACCACGAGACATAACCCACTCGCTATGACGGGCGTAATTGAAAACATTGGATACAGTGGAACCCGGTGGACCCCGATCTACACTGGACGTATGTTTGCTCAAGGGATGCTTTTACACACTGTTACTGCCGTGTCAGAGGTAGCTGGCAAGCTAGCTAGTTAGCTAGCAACCATTAGTCCATTTAGATGTGATGTTCGACAGCGAAAAAGTTGCCCAATGCACTTTTAAATGTGTCAGACAGGCCTGAAACAACTTCACTAGTTTTATTAAGTAAGAATGAATCAGCTGACACAGAGAGGGGGTCAGACTAACGCATGACAAATGACTTGATAAACAGCTCCTTCCGATCTCATAACTCGCGATAAGACTCGTTTCCACCTCACTGTGATAAAGAAAAAAATAGATTTTAGGGCTGAATCATGTTTATGTTGCTATTTTAAACTTCCCATGGCATCGGTGTTACAGCCTCGTAAACGATGTTCATTCTTATCTAAAAAAAAACAGGTGGAGGGGGGAAACAGACGGCGTCATAAAGTGCGTTAGTCGAAAAACGAATCCAGAGTCTGGGCGAGAGAAAGAGAGGAAGATGGATGGAGAGACGGAGAGACGGAGCCATGATGAGAGGAAGATGCTAAAGGGAAGAGAGGGCATGTTGAGTCGCTGCTAACCAAATGATTCATGACAAGTTAGCTCAGCGCACAGAGCTGGAGGTGTGACCTGGGAGTGTGAGCGAGGGAGGGAATGAGACACAGCTGAAGAGAAAGGAAAGAGAAGGATGAAAATGATTGGAAGAGAAAGATGACTAGACATGAAGAAGTCGTAGGAACATGATACACAGGTTACGATTTCAAGGTCACAGAGGAGAAGATCATGATGGATGATGATATGCAAAGAAGATGTTGCTGTTATTGATTATATACCATATTATCAATGTTATATATTCAATACTATGTCATGTCATGTCATCTTCAACCGCTTATCCAGTAATCTGGGTCGCGCATAGGGCCATTCGACGGATCAGTGTCAGGCCCTTGTTCAATAATATATAATATTATAATAATATCTAATCATATTAACAATAATATTTGATCACCAACTGTTATTCTACAGCAACACCAAGAGTCAACCATCGGACCCAATTAGCCTAGCATACAGTTTCCACATGATAAAAAGCCATCAATCGTCTTTATATACAATATGTGACTATGTCTTTGTATTCCGTCCCATGTTTCTATTTGTATATAACTGCAGATTGGATTAATATATAGTTGCAAATCACATTAAAGGTGCAGTGTGGAGTTTGCCACGTCCTTTCCGGTCTTATCGCCATGTTCCTACAGCCGACGAGAAGGACATTGAGTCACCGATGACTCTTTAGCGATTGAAAAAATAGCTCCCGCGTGCGCAGAATAGCTCTTAGACAAGCGACTGACTGAACGGGACACGTGCAAGCGCAAAGCAAGAGCTCTTGAAACCGAAGAGGAAGAATACTCGGAGGTTGATGGCAATTGTTGTTGTTGTTGATACTCGAGTCTGTACTCAGTACCTGACGGGACAGGTACACGAGCCGTTATAGCCACAGTAGAATGAGTTATGATGCAGTAAAAGAAAACATTGTTCATTTCTTGTTTACACATTTTATTCAATACCAATCTGTAAAGACTCAGCCTTATTTTCTGTGTTTCTTTGCATTGCTTTCTACAGCCCCCACCACCACCACCACCACTCCCACTTTCATAATATGTCTCAATTCTGAGGTTATTGTCATCGGACTGATGTTATCATTGAAGATCTTTTTTCATTTTTACAGATGACCCCAAGGTTTCTACCTTTTCTTTTTTTCCCTGTTAAAAGGGTTTTTTCCCCCGGTAGTTTTTCCTGACCCTTGCTGAGGGTCCAAGGACAGAAGATGTTACCCACCCTGTGAAGACCTGTGAGACAAACTATGATTTGTAAATGTGGGCTATATAAATACAATTTGATTTTTTGAAATGACAAACAATATTTCCTGTGCATAAAATGAATAACAGATATTGAAAGTAAATCATAGTAAAGACAACAGAAATGATATTTTCAATATTAGTTTCCTGATCTAAAACAACAATGATTCTCAGAACATTTTTGCAACTGAGAATACTGGATATAATTCTGGACACTGACATTCATTCATTGAACTTCATTCAACTTGACACACACTTGTAGCCATGTGACCCGTGTGTGATGTCATGTTGCCCCGAGCGCCGAGGTACGGCAACCAAGTAATCAGTTTCTGTGGCGTTTAAAGTATCAGTGGAAGTATCTGGCCGTCCCTCTTCCTCTCCCCTCATCTCTCCATCTTTCTCCCTCCCTCTTCTCTGGGAACATTCGTTCCCCCGGGGAGTCATCCCAAACAGCGAGGAGCTGATATCAAAGGTTGTGTTCACCCCCCGCGGCCTCAGGATCAGAGGGCTCTCGCCAGGAAGGGGCAAAATGAGACAAGAAGAGAAGAGGAAATGCTGAGGAGTGTAGGAGAAGAGGAATTATTTGGGGTGAGTGATTTGCCATGCTGCAACTGGACTGAGAGGGTAGATGAAAGGAGAGGACGGAGGATGGAGAGAGGGGGGAGGGGAGGAAAAACTGATGCTGGAGAGGGAGCTATCGTCAGCCAGGAAACAAAAGGCAGTGAACCTTGCCAAGGTCTTCAATCTGTCCTTGGGACCAGAGATGGGGGATAAAATGAGGATGAAAAGAAGAAGAGTATTAACCTTTATCTCCTCACACATGAGTGAAATATAACGTCACCGACACCAAAACAAACTTAGATCTGTGGGAAGATCGGGAACATTTTTAAGGGGCTCCACCCATCATTGTCTTATTTGTTCTTCCACTGTGTCAAAGTGATGATGCATTTTTGTGGGTAAACCAGAAAGTTCTAATGTCACCGTTTCTCTTAGCAAATTGAAAACACAGGGATATTTAGAGCAGGATACCTCTGCTCTAAATATCTATAACCTGTACATGTACCTATAACTAACCAGTTCATGTAAAATGCTAACATTAGCCTATTACCTAAAGGATAGAACAGCTTGTATAATGTCTCCGACAGGCTGTAGCATCACTTAGCCGCTCGTTCGTGTGCAAGTTTATAAGTACTATAAGAGCATCAAAAGTCTGGAATGGGCTATCTACTAATATTTATAATATTGTATCAATGTTTGCATCTCTAATCAATTAACTCATCATGGTAGTGCTGCCATGTATTACTACAGGTAATGTTATTTTACATAAGTTTCAAGACCCTAATTTATTATGCTAATTAGATTATATGATTAGATCATATACCATTGGCAAACTTCTTTACATATGGCAGCCAATGGCACCAATTGTGTTTATCTATTAGCAATGATCGTCTATGGACACATTTGCTAATTGTCTTTATATACGCACAGTGCACTAATCGTCTTCTTATACAGTCACCTATAGTCTTTGTAAACATTCGCTACTTGTCTTTGTACAATCAAACACAAATAAAACACCAAAGTGCAGATTGTATGGAGTAATCACAAATTTGACATTAAACTTTACATTCAATATCGTTATAAACTTTGGCCAAAAAAAATACGATACAAATACTGTATACTGCTTCCTCCGACACTATTTAAACACAAATCCAACAAACTGTGATAGCGCTGTGGTAGTACCTTGTTATCAGTATAACTCTATTGAAAACACAGTTGCCATCTAACCCAATCATGACCCAAATTAACAATTCAACGACCCAAACAGAGCTTTGACAGGCTGAACTCATTCAGATATTAATGGTTGCATATCGTTGGCGGGGCTGAGGCTTTTTTGCTTTGCCGTGTTCTTTCCTCGGGCCCAGCTGGAGAGTTAAAGGTCAGGAGAGACAGGCAGATGTTTGCAGCACAAATTACAAACAAGCACAGAGGCCTGGGGAGAGCTTACAGGCTCCAGTGGGCCTGACTGGACTCATTAGCCAGAACTGCTGCGGCTCCATCAGAGAGCAGGACCAGATCTGACAACAGCACTTCACGTACAGTATACTGAAGCGGGAGGTTTTCGGGTCTTGATTTCCATGGAGAGCCGTGCTCTACGTGTAACGTGTCAATGAGAACATGCTGGAGTTACTCCCCAGCCAACAGGAAACTGCAAGTAGTAGGCAAAGCTACGGTACTGCCACCATACAACATTGCGGAAGGAATACAAGTTTATTTCCCTGCGACTGTGAATGAGTAGTCGAGTCTGAAATGAACCTGAGGAGAAGGGGTCACTGACGGACTGGTTTCTCTTTAAACCCAGTCAGAATTCATTATTTTTCGAAAGTAGTGACCATAGTAATCAAATTTACGAGCCACTGACCAACACCTGATCAACAACCTATGTATTCTGTTCCACCAAGGGTGTCAAATGTGGCCCGCAGGCCAGAACCACCCCGCAAGATGACGTTGCAAAGAGTCAAAATTACAGAGACGAGATTTTATTAAAGGTAGCGGCTATTTCAAATGATGGGGTTGCAAACAACACTGTCAAGCGAGCAACTGTTCAAGATGGAAAGCAAGTTCTTTATGGAAGGTGGAAGGTTGCTCGCCTTTCGGCATTACCGGGGGAAAAAGCAATGGCGGACTGGTGCGGCAGTGTTTCATAACTTAAATGACATCACTGGGGACCCCTGCTGGGGGCCTGTGTGAAGATGAAAGGGTTTGATTTACTCAGACCCAGTGTCCTGATCATGCTAATTTAATCAAATAAGGTGTCATTTGTTCAAATGATCAAAGGGATGGGGGTTTTTGAGGGAGCCATGTGTGAGGGTCATAAAACTCCAGTTCAGGCTTCCAGGTGTACATGTAGGCCTCTCCTTTGTTCACATTGCAGGAAAGCACAACAGTTCTGTACTAGAGACGGAGCCAAGAGGTACGAGGGTGAGACAGAGGTTCTTAAACACCTGAGATCACCTCCATTCGAGAAGAACCTGATAACTGATCCTGCCTCAGCAGAGACCAGACCTGATCTGATCTATCTCACTTCAACCCAGCTCCACTGAAAACCACAGAACACAGATCAATGCATGCCAACGATTGGTCTCTCAGACGTCAACACGAGGAGACTAGACCCTGAAATTGATGTCAGCTTTGACTTTGTTCTCCGGGGTAACTTTCACAACACCCTTGGGTTCGGGATTTTGCGGTTGGGTCTGAATCTAAGCGCAAAGATTTGTGGAATCAAGATATTAGCAGCAAGAGATGCTCTCCAATCTAAAAAACAATCAGAGGCAAGTATCGGCAACGGGAGGATGTACCCTCTTTGCCTTTATCTTGCATAAGAAACAAAGCCTGGAACCTACCGACACAGGGGAGGCAGAGAAGACAGAATCTGCCACTGAGTCTATTAGCAATTAAGAATCCTGATCCTCCTCCATTCTCCTTGAACTGTATTGGACAGCAGAGACTGTATCTTAGTGTCCAATTGGTCACTGTCAGGACACTGCGAACCCGACTGTCCACCTCAAATCAGGATATTGCTCAATGTAATGGATTCCTATTGGTTTGTGACGGCCAGACAAACGACATTGGAGAGGTGAGAAAAATGGCTTATTGATGACTGTCTGAGAGTGTGGTGACTCTGCCAGTGTCTCTGCACACACACACACACACACACACACACACACACACCTTTTTTTTTTTGTGTAACTTTTGAGGACATTTCTCACATCCCTTCTCAACCTCTGTGACTAAAATCAAGTTTTAACTGTGTAATAAATGATCTTCCTTGAGAAGATGAGAGCACATGGTGAGACATCTAACACAGGAGGAACACACTGGGTTTTATTACTGTTGGTCCTGTAACGGGTGTGAGGGGCCCAATGGCAGCACAAACGGGCAGCATAGTTCAAAAGCTTTACTTGAGATGAGACGACAAGAAAAAGCAGGAAGGTACAGGCTGGAATCAAGGTCGAATATCAGAAAGCATGTCAGGTTAGCGAGATCACTGGTTGAGGGTGTGACAGGAGTTTAAGTAGTGTGGGGCAGATTAGATGGAATGACGTGCAGCTGCTGGAGCTGATGAGATGGGTGTGGCTGACAGGTGGCGTGAGACAGGAACCGGATGGGAGGGGGGGAGGGGAGGGTGGCAGGAATGGATTGTGACAGGTCCTCAGAGCAGCTTCAGACCCTGTGGACCACAAAGTCCTGACTGAGGGTATGATCCCTGGGATGAGCATAGTCCCAATAAGTATTAGTAACAATAACTGAAGGTGTGTGTTGAGCTGTGCTGTGTGACAATAACTCAACGTCACAGATCATGACCAGATCTGGCTGCTTTATGACTCTGCAGTAGATCTCCAGACGATTGACTTTTGGAGTCAGGAAAAGTTCAAGCACAAGGTGAAAAAAATAGAATAAGCCATTTTGATTATAAATAGGATTGTAGAGCACTGATTAACTAATGGTAGAGCAGTAAATCCTTTAATTTCAGTTTACTGACAACTCGAGTCAATTTTTTTATCTTCATATGTTATCTTCATATATACTTGCAAGATTCCTCCCTCCAAGCAGGACCAAAATAAAGCATGAAGTCAGGTGTTTTGTAATCTGATCACGCAGATCAATATGTGCTGCACTGGGTGAGACCTGTGCAGATCATGAGGGTTTTTGCATCCTGCTGGAGGTCAGAGGTCAAATAATTCTATCAGTGTGGTTATCAAATCTCTCATGCAATACGCTGATGATATCCTATTGTTTGTGTGAAAATAAATGGCACTTTTTAATATGGAAAAAATAATACAACATAGAAAATACTATCAGACAGATTAATCTATGTGAAATGAAGAAATGTTTCATTGTATTGCAATTCATAAAAATTATGGGACAGACTTATGTTGTTACTACTCATCTAAATCTATATCCCCTCCCCAGCCCCAGTTTCTGGATTGTCTCTGGGTCCCACGGGGAAGGATAATGCACTCTCACATAATAAACAAACTGTACCACCCCCGGGCCCGAGGGCATAGCAGTAAGTAGCTCCTATATGCAATTGTCGTTAAAGTAGATTTAAAATTCAAAAGCTAATTTGTTATCCTGTGCCACCCGCCGCGCTTCGCCTCCCCTTGTCTCTGATCATGAGTAAGCGCAGTGTTGCTTCCTTGACGTGAACGCAAACACCCTTGGGTGTGATGAATATCATATGTTCCATTTGAACCACACGTGTGGAGTAAAGTGGAGTAAGAGATGCTTCTGACAGACTATAGGAGCTTTACTGTGCTAGATGGTGTTATCTCATGGTGCTGGTGTTGTTATCGTACAGTACAGACCACTTCTCAAAGCCGCCATTGCCTGAGGCCAAATAAATCATTTCAGCGTCATAATTAAATTTCACATGCATGATTAAAAATAAATGATGGTAACATTTTATTTTCCGTGTTGTTGTCAGCGCCCTACGTGCGTCTACCTCCATCACTCCACTGTGTTTGTATAATTCATATCCTCGGCCATGGGAGTGTGTGTGCACTCGGACAGTTTGTACTGTAAGTGCCTGAGGACAGCGATCAGCTCATGAATCATAACGTGACACGCAATGAATTTTATGTGAAAGTAGAGTGAGATGCCACAGCACTGCTGCTGCTTTCTATAAATACACACAGTTGAGTTTCTCTCTGTCTCACTCAGGTATTTGAAATCCGCACCAAGTGAAATCTATCAATGCAGTGCGATAACGCGTGACTTCCGTGTTGGAATTTATTCCATCAATGAGGGAGGAATATAGATCAATATTCCTCTCTCATTGATCCTGGGCGACTAACTGGCTTGGCGATTTCTTCATCCCGACCATCAACCTGTCTCTTAGACTTCATCGCCGTTTCCGCTGCGGCAGGAAGTTTAACCCTGACTCAGCACTTCGGCGCAAGATATGATTGATCTGTCTTTATTACCAGACCAAACCGCAGAACAGGTTTAAAGTAGCAGTAATTAAACAGTGGGTTTCAACCGAATACAGAATTCAAAGCGCAACTCAAATCGTTTTGTATGTGTCCAAGACTTTTTTTGTATCAAAAATACTAATGGTAAAAAGTACGTTTTGCCATTAACAGTCATGTTTATGCTAACATGCTCACAGGTCACATCCGTCCCACACTGTTGTTCAAGGTGGCCCGCGGAGTTGAGTACGAGCTGGACTGTTTCATACATGAAGCTAGAAAAAATGTGCCAAAATATGCTTTTAGTTTGACAAGCTTCCGTGTCCTGTATGTGTGTGATTCTGTCACGCTTGATGGTTTCATGCAAGGAAGCACAGCAGCGTGTGGTAGCCTCCCCTTGCTTTCTTACCCATCAAAATAAAAGCCACACTTTAGAAAAACACCCACATTTGTTTCCAGTGCAATTTTATTTTGAAATTAGTGTTTTTCTCACACAGAGGAAGTTGCCCACCCTGTAAGGCCCTGTGAGACAAACTATGATTCGTAAATGCGGGCTCTATAAATACAATTTGATTTGATTCAATTTGAAGGGAACTGTTTGTATTTATTCAAATGAACTGGTATTGTCTACAAAACCAAACTCTCTCATTTCATTTTTTTTCTTCTGCAGAATGTTAACTTATTCTCCTGACACACATTTGATGATTACTGATTGTAAAGTTATGTTGTTTTCACATCCATTTCTATTCCTGAAATAAAGATGATATAGATAATTACATTAATAAATAGTCCACAAGATGTTTTCAATAATTTTAGGGAATGATAACAACAGGTCTAGATATAACAATAACAATCTGAATTTTGTATGTTTCCTTCCCCCTCTGGAACAATAATTGCCCACCCCTGCGTTAAAGGGTAGTTATCGTCCTTCACCTCAGCCTCCAGGAATGTACCATGTGACCTCAGATTGACACCCGTGCATTGACTTGGACAGTTCTGATAAGTTTACAACAAACTTTTTGTATTTACTGCCCACATTGTTTCCACGCCAGATGCCACATTCTGTGGCATGTGAATCCTTCAGTTGTAATTCTCACTCTGCCACAGTGCATCACTCAGTGTGTGTCCCTGCTCTGCTCCTCATTACTGCCACTCATAAGGTCAGTCAGACCCCGCAGAGCAGAGTGGAGACAGACAGACAGACAGATGGGGACAGACAACTCAAACAGACAGACAGACAGACAGAAGCAGTGTCACAACGAAACGCTGCAGCTTTGCCGTTCGGGCACGAGAGACTATAAATGGCTCTCTTAATTAAGGTCCCACGGCCCCACACTTGTCGCCAAAGGCTGTTGGTGCTACTCACATCCAACTAATATGGTTTTCATAAGGGCCTGGAGGAGGAGAGTGAGGGGTGAGAGATGGGTGGGCGAGAGAGAAAGGCAGGTGGAGAGAGAGAGATGGATTCTTAAAAATAATGTTTGTTTCAGATAAACAAAGTTTCACAGATATGTTTTGATAAAATGTGTCTGTGACTATCAGAAAAAAAAACTTCTAAAAATAGTAACCACATAGTATAAAGAGAATTAATATAAAACTAGATAAAACATAGAATCTTTGCGTATTTCAATTTCTAACCTAACTCCTCCTACTTCCTGGTTCATCCAAAAACGGGCAAAGAGGCGGAGCTGGGGTCGGCTCAGGTGTAACCAAAGAGGCCACACCCCTGAATTATGTACAATTTCAAACCTGGATAGAATAAAAAATAAACGCTGCGCCTGTAGAGGGAAAACACGTGACTGACTGAGACCAAAACTGTAGTTTGTACCTGACTTTCAACATGTTTAATTTACCTCTAAAGTTGAACATTTTAACATGGGAGTCTATGGGGATTGACTCAGCCTCATGTGGCCACAGTGTGAACTGCAAGTTTGTCCATTTGGACTCATCCGTCAGCCCCGGAGGCTGCCGCTTGGTCTGTCTCTGACCGTGGTCCTGAATTCTCACCATCAACTGTGTCGGGCTCATTCCTCCTCTATTCTCCAAGGTCACGAAGAACAATATCTTTGCCATGTTGAAAAAAAACTTGTTTGAATGACTTTATCTGAGGATCCATGTGAAGATCTATTTCAAAAAAAGATTCTTTCAAAGACATTACACGTTTCATTCCCTCATTTATTTATGTCCTGATCACTCTCAAACACGACCCTGAATCCAGCACCAGTCCAATCAAGTCCAAACAAACCCTATTTTGTGCCATATCCTGATGAAGTTACCTCAAGGCGATCCTGTGGTATTGTGCTCATAAATGAGAAAGACAGACAACCTGAAAACATATCACCTCGGGCTTGATACAATTTCTACCTGCCGCTCTCACTCCCTCCCTTCCTGCTCGTGCCTCACTCACCCGATCAGCCACACCCACCTCGGTTCCCCACGCAACTGCGCCTCATTCCATTCGATCAGCCCTGCTCCATATAACCCTCTGTCACACTTACTCTCACTGCCAGATTGTCATGTCCTTGTGCATACTCTCCAGCATTGTTCTGCCCAATCTCCTGTGTGTGACCTTGCCTGTTCCTGACCTCCTTGTTTCGCCTGTCCCCGGTAACCTGAACTGTCTTCAGCCATTCGACTCTGACACCTGCCTGTACCTTTGTTTGGTGACTGTGTTCTTCGGTCAAGCCAAGTAAAGCTGTTCAACTCTATTCTGCGGCCCTGCCTGTCTGTGCTGCATTTGGGTCCTCGCTACACCCTCATCAGGGCTGTTTGCCAATGTCGCCGGAGTGGAAACAGAGCCACGACCCATAAATATCTGCTGATGACACGCCTATTTTTACAGCCCACAGCTTCACCACTAACCACCGCTGATTCTCGCTAGTTAACAGAGGGTCTGGTTCGAATGTAATGAGTGGGAATACACAGAGAAGCACTCACGAGGGAACGACTGCAACCAGGCGATGAACTATCACTCTGTCAGAGGCCATGAATGGGGAGCAGATGTGAGGTGAATGATTCATTTCAGTCATATCGTTCTATTCTGTGATGTCAGCCAGCGACACACAGACACACAGAGTTACGTGTGCCGTCAGTCGTAGACATGCCACTGTCACTCTTAATAAACCAGGGCAGCCCAGTGACTCATTAGCCATAATTTCTCTAATCACGACTTTTTGAAGGAGGGAAACGTTTGGAAATCTCGCCCCAGTCACGTTGGATTCGCTCTTTGCCAAGAGGAATGTCACACAGCCAGGGCCAAGCAAGGCTGGCACCCCATCTAGAGATGTTGGCATGTGGCGTGGCAGAACTCTCTGAATGGCCTTCAGCCCTGGAACCACTCCACCACAGAAACTTCAGGGAGGGCATAGCATCAAGTTTCTCCCCCTACTCCCCTCTTTCTTGACCTTAATGGAAATGAGAAGTTTCTCAGTCCCTGCAAGTTTTTATATATATATCTATCTATCCAAGACGGTAAAGGTCTTCGGACAGTTTCGAGCCATGACTGATCTGGCAGTGATTTGATTTGATTTGATTTGATTTGAATTATTCAAAATAAAGTCATTCCGCACATTGTTTCTAGGTTTGCAGACACACTCTTTAAATATTGTTTCTATAAGACCTTTTCTGCAATTGCACTGTGTGTGTGTTTGAGTGTGTGTGTATGTGTGTGTGTGTGTGTTTGAGTGTGTGTATATGTGTGTGTGTGTGTGTGTGTGTGTGTGTGTGTGTGTGTGTGTGTGTGTGTGTGTGTGTGTGTATATGTTATACTGTGTGTGTGTTTGAGTGTGTGTATATGTGTGTGTGTGTGTGTGTGTGTGTGTGTGTGTGTGTGTGTGAGAGCTGTGTTTAAAACTGTGCTGGCTGGTAAATAATGATCCCAGACTCCATTTGCAGCAGCAGAGTCTCTCAGGAGAACAACAACCGATAGCGGTGACAGTGTCAGACAATATTTATGGGATGGTTATATTTCACCACCATTTCCAAATTTGGACTCTTTAGAAATGTAAATGTCACCCAGGTCCTCAGTGAATTACAGGAGAAGTAAACAGAAGAGAACTAATGGGATTCTGATGTTCAATATATATGAACTATAATATACTTTATGAATGAAACCCTCTCGCCTGCCAGAGGTCAATTCAACACCACATTTCAAATGTTTCCATTATACAGTTCTACTCATTCATTATTTATCAAGTGTAATATTTTCCTCCATTGCCTGTTCCAGCCATTTTGGCGCCCTAGGTTGGATTATTCTGTTAATTTGTATTTCATTGACTATTTTTACTGTTTAACTACATGGTTGAATAATATGAATAATATGAATAAGTGCTGTATCATCATTATTACAGGCCATGTGGAATCTTGACTTGAGATGACTTTATAAATTTTTTTATGTCAAAATGGAGCCATCGCATCTTCATTCCTTCGCTAACACTCCCCCTGTGTTCAGTGTTCAAGTTAAATGGAGCCTGGAGGCAGACATCATGTAATTACACTCACAGGTGAGTAAATGTGTGTGAGCATAGCACGAGTCGGACTAATTAAAAACTGGAGGTTCCCCAATTAAGATCCCAACAACGTGCCAGTCTTAAAATAAAATTAATTATTAAGACTATGCTTTTGTTGCAATTTTTTAACTATATCCACAAATGGCTGTTTAAAGTGACACCTGTGGCACTGAGTGGAAGTGCAAGTAGCATTCAGGGTGAAGGCAAAGTATCAAAAGAAAGAAAATCTATCAACAAACACAGGTACCAGCGCGTATAACTCAAAATAGCTTGGTCAAATAGTTAGCTGTTTTGATATTAGTTGCATCAATTAGTTATAATCGTTAAAGGTGAAGCGGGACTTCGGTCATTTATGTCACTTTAAGAAAATGATTCCAAAACAATTACATCCTGACATTTTCATGAATTTCTACTCATTTAAATGTTTTTTTTTCCCCATTACCCTTGAGAGAGAGAGAGAGAGAGAGAGAGAGAGAGAGAGGAGAGGAGGCGATATCATGAATAAGATGTGGGGGGAAACATTATTTAGAGACGATGGAGGACGAGTCTCCAGAGCAGGAAACTTAATTAAAGGCTTTTTTTAAATTTCTTATTTAAATATTTCCGACAGTTGAACTCTTTAGGAGCATGAGAGGAGAGATGAGAAGAGGAGTGAAGTGAGGGGGGTGGGCAGGAGTCCCAGAAAGAGAGAAAAGACGAATTCAGAGCCAAAGAAATGTTTATGGGATGTAGGTGAAGAGAGAACATTACATTCTAAAACAGCATCTGCACACAGACAGACCCAGAGTTAGGGCTGCAGCTGACAGCTGTTTGAATAAATGATTAAAGGTGCAATGTGTAGAATTTGGTGACATCTAGAGGGGAAGTTGCGTGTTGTATCCATCACCTCACCCTCACCCATCTGAACATGCAGGAGAACCTATGGTAGACTTCAGTTGTCATTAAAACTCAAAAAATGTTTAGCATCTACTGTAAAAACACGGAGCCGGACTCATGTAAATATACATCAATGGGCCCATTTAAGAGTACCGGAAAAATGAATACATTCAGGTGATCATAAATTCATGAAAATGTGGGAATGTAATTGTTTTGTAATAGTATTTTCTACCAGAAGTGACAAAACTCGTACACACTCTAGCTTGAAATGTGTACATTTATCAAATTTGCTTTTGGTGAAAAAAGTGTACACACCTTTGTCACCTGTGAAGTTGGATAGTCCAATCAAAATGGAAGAGTTGCTAAACATTGCCAGTGGTTCAGGAAGCTGCAGGAAAGGACAGAGTGAAAAGCCTTTGACAGCCTTCGACACATGTGGTCTCACCCAGAGGTCAAAGGTCAGGGTGATGAAGAGGGGTCACTTTCAGCAGGGCCACACAGCTGCTCTGTTGCTTCCCTCATGACCAAAACGACCAAAATCTCTCACACTGCACCTTGAAGAGATTAATCACAGAAAGAGACAGTAGAATATTTTTAATACAGCGTATATTATAAGTTATTATATATCACAGACTGCATATAAAGATGGACGTAGTAGCCGTGATGTCACTCATAGAGAGCATATGAGGCCTCACTCCTCACACTTCCTGGTTCCTCCAAAAATTGGCACCAATGGCGGAGCTCAGAAATAGCTGGGCGCGAGCCCATGGTGCTGTCACAACATGTAAGGTGCCAGGTGTCAGTCAGTTATTTTGCTTTATTTTGTTTGTACCAGACTATAAACATGTTTCGTTCACCTCTGAAGTCTATGTGGGTTGACAGCCTCAAGTGGCCGACTTCCCACTTCAACAGAATCTCCTCCACAGATAAATCAAATGAATCACTAACGTGATTTTTCTAATAAAAGTCAAATATTCAAACGTTGTTTTTCTGGGATTTTATCCACAAACAAAATCCACCTTTGTTGAGAACGAGGGTTTGTTGACACTTGGAAAACTTGCTGACTCGACTCTGAGCTCATTTCGCCGAGTCATTCCACCATTCCACCGGCGGGACCCAGTGGGAGCGTGGTAAACAGGTTCTATTATGCTGCTGGTTAATCTAATAGAAGCCTCGATCACACTCACCGAGGCCTGTGTGTTTGTGCTGCTCCTGATTAGACAAGAAATGAATCTTAAAGTGTGTCTGACATCGAGAGGGAGCAAACAGTATGTAAATAACTGTTATGATCTCTGTGGGTGGTGCTGAAAACAGGGCGACGAATATAAACAACACACATACACACACACACACACACACAAACAAACAAAGCTTTAAACAAACACACACAGCAGCTCACACATTCTCTCTAATGCATATCAAACCATTGTAATGGGTTTTACTGTGACACGATTTCCCCGTATGGATCAGGAAATATTATTCACGCAGGGCGGCCAGTCAGGGAGTTGTTTTGTATCTAGATCCGGGAGCTAATAGAAATACAAAATCTGTTTCCATCATCATAATAATTATAACAACAGGGGCCAGGAGAGAAGGAGTCTGGCTGGTTTAACATCGCAGAGGCTGAAGGTCGGATTGTATTCGACGTCCTCAGGTGAACTTTACACATCAGCTTGCAGGTGGAATTGTTTGAGATCCTGTCATATTAGATACTAGAGCTCGCTTCTCACTGCTCCGGCCTATCAACACTGCCTGGTTTTATTTTGAATGGGATTGCGCACATTCCAACTTCCTGCTCCACCGACCAGCATTAGGATAGTGTTTGTTTACAAAATGCAAAGCTTCTTGAGCTATCTATTTGAAAAAAAACAAAAAAAACACACACGACACATCTATAGCCGGTGTGTCCAAACTGCGGCACAGGGGCAAACTGGGGCTCGTAGTCCATTGTTTATTGTCCCACAAATAAAACTTGCGCTTGACAGTATTCGACGTATTAGTTTTAACACTAGGTTGCGCTGCCGCTTCATTGAAGATGGGTCCGATTTTGTCACATGCTTGTTCATATCAGACCTGCCCCCCGACCTGTTCTCATGTTGAACACATGAAGGCAAAAATCGCTCATATTTGCGTGTTACATTTAAAGGTGCGCTTCAGGCGGCTATGACGGAATGCACCAGGAATCCAGGTACTCTCGGGAGCTGGATATCGAAGTCCGTTCAGCACTCTCTGTGGCTGGATGACGGGCTCTCGTCAGGTGACTCAGTCGACTCTGATGTAATTCATCTCTTGGCGACGGCGGAGAGGTTCAAAAGGGTGCATCAATGTGTACGTACTCACGGGTGCTCACAGATTTGCGCAGTAGATCCAAAAGTGGAGGAAAACAAAATGGAGGGAAACAAGAACAGTGTAGTCTATGGGTTTGGTCCGCGAGTTGGAACGTGGGAAAAGCTTAAGGATGGTAGAAAAATAGAGTCCAACGCGAAAGGTTTGCTCCCTTTTGTTGGCCAAGTCCTGAGGGAACTTGGAGTATCTCCTCACTGTAAAGGTGCACAGGGAAAAAGCTCGATAAAGAGTAAAAAGTGTGGGAGTTGCTCCCTTTTGGCAGTAACCGGGGAATAAGCTTGAAAAGTAAAGAGTTAGATCTGCTCCCTTACAGCGATGACCGGGGAATAGCTTGAAATATAAAGAGTTAAAGGGTTGAATCTGCTCCCTTACGCTAATAGCTACGGCGTGTCGGCATGGGTGACGTCATTGGGGACCCCTGGGTGTGTCTGGGTTTAGCCAATGCTGGCGCAGAGTTTACGTCTTGCGTCACTCTCGGGTGTGAGTGAGGGGGTGTGTGTTGTGGGAGGGGGGTCTTCCCCTCTGGGCTGCGCAAATCACTTTGCATACAAAGGATGTGGATTGAAGTGAATGGCGCTGATGAGTCTGGGTTCGTGTGGAGATAAAAGTGTCTGCTTCATTCAGACCCAGTGTCCTGATCCTGTTGATCAACGAGGGTGCCATTTGTTGGCCCCTGTCATAATCAAAAGGATGGGGGTTTTGGAGGGGAGAACCATTTGTTGAGGGCCATAAACTTCAGCTCAGGCTTATTCTTTGTCCTTGTAGAGCACACGGCATGAAATCCCAACACCCGTCACATATACACAGGCGCTAACACATGCACGCTAACACACATAAGCTAACACACATGCGCTATCACACGCGTTAACAGACTCTGTAATCTGATGATAACAAGCAGCAGCAGGTACAAGGGGGTGGATTTGTCTTCCTGCTTCACAGCCTGTGATTCTGATCAGTGTTTCTCCACACGTGTGTTTTCAGGAACACAGCATGTGAGATAACAGATATTTATGAATGTGTATATTGTTTTTTCATACCAGCTGACGCTGATACCTTGAAAAGGCCCTATGCGTACAGGTATTTCTACCAGATCACTGGATAAACGTTGGGATATTTATGTAAATTCACCTGCCAAGCTGTAAACAAGGTTAATACGTATAATTATAAACAAACATATGTATATTTTTTACACTATTATGACATCTAGGACAGATTTAAAGCACTTCCTGATAGGAATACTGCTGTATAACATGGTAGGGCTAACAGACTCGCTACACAACTTAGCCATTTTTCTGCCAATAACAGTAAAAAAATATCACGTAAAATAAAATGATCGGATGTGATTTAAATGTTCGGTCTGCGTGTTGTAGTGAACACTCATAAAACACCTGTGAGCACTGACACCAGCTTCTAAAGAGCATCTGCTAACTGCTAAAAACCATCCATGAGGCGGCTAGCTGTGAAGGCTAATCACTAGCTAACGTTAGCAGCTCTGATTCCAGCACGTACATGTCTCCCAGCTTGGAGGTCACACTAATTGTCTCCACCAGCATCGTAGTGTATTGATAAATTAATAAAGGTCTTCTTCTCTTAGTCCATCATTATTTATCTTACCTCGGAAGCTGCCGTCATCCACCTGTTTACTTGCGGTTTGCTTCTGTTTATTTACTTGGTAATGATGCTAATGAACAGGCTCAGACTCCTTTGCTGGACGGGAGGTTAACAGTAATGTACAGATTAACACTCAGTAATTCACTCAAAACAACACAAATATTATGAATTATGGAATATGAATATATTCAGTGCTCTATGTAATGTTTTGTGAGGTCACGTTGAACTTTGACCCACTTACACATGATGATTTAATTGTTAAATCCGGGTGAAGTGAATGTAAATATTAAAATTGAAGAGGATCAGGTGGCCACCAGGTGTCACTGTCATGCAGACAGAGGTTAACTAGTATACAATACTGTGTAATATCGTGTTGAATGTGTCACGGGAGCAGAATCATGTTCATCTAAAATCACAAACTGACCCAGAATGACCTTTATCTCACTTACTTATTCTTGTTCCCTTGATCCGCTTTCCCCTCCGCTCCGTCTGACAGGTGATGTCAGGCGATGTCACATGACATCAGGTGAGGCCAGGTGATGTCAGGGGACGTCAGGTGAGGCGCAGTCAAACGCAGCTGTGACCTCACAGCCGCCACCTGGATGAAGGGCGACTGGCTGAGGCGAGATGACGCGCTAATGGTACGTTCCTGCTGACCTTCCCCTTGACCTGTCAGTGTTAAGCAGCCACTCAGTGATACTCTGCACCTGTGTGTAATCAGGGCCACACACCTGCAGAGATAATGGCCTCTCTCTCTGAAGCTGATCGAAGTATCGTTCATCACACGCCTCCTACACGTTAGCAGGTGGGACGGAACTAAGTGAAAAAAGGAAGTATGTTTATACATATTCTATATATTTGTCAATGAACTTTACTATTTTCAAATCAAATTAAAGGTGCAGTATGCAGGATTTTAAAGGTTGGTGATTGCACACATATATTAGTCAACACACAGCAGACTGCAAAGTTAATTGACTCAGGACGTCCGACGCGATGTTTGTCTCATTATGGGATGGCCTTCACCAGGTCACGCAAATCAGTAAACACATGAAAGCAAAGGCACAAGTAAGCAGGTCTTGACCGACTGCAGGATGGAAACAGTCAATGTCACACACACACACACACACACACACACACACACACACACACACACACACACACACACACCCTGGCAGGGCGATGTGTTGCTTGGCATTCAGTAAATGTCAGTAGAATGGTGTTCACAGACTCAGGCACCGGGGGGATTACATTCTATCAACATACAAATGAGCAAAGCTTCATACGACACCAGGCAGGATGACAGAATACTAACCACAGCCATGTGAACACCACTGTGACATTGAATTGTGCTGCTGCCTCCTGTGTTTGTGTGTGAGAGAGAAAATAATCTCCTGCTGCAGGGAGGTGATGACGCTGGCTGGTGTTTATTTTTCCTTTATCCACAGACGTCAGCAGCAGCTAACACGGCTGCAGGACATTATTATTGTTAACATAATCACAATATGTCGTATAGTAACTACAACTATAACAATAGTAATAATTACAATCATACAAATTTAAAACAATAACGTCTACGTTTATAAATGTATTTTCAGATTGAAAACAATCCTGCAATCCTTTTGCGACCTTTGTACAAAAGGGTCGGTGTGTGAGATTCAGGTGGAGTTCATCTCCACTTCAATTCTCAGATTGAGAAATTTAAGGAAGTAATTCTTTATATAAAAAAAACAAATATATACAGCATATAAAACAAACCATAGCTTCCATTTTATTTTCTCGATGCTAATCACTGAGGATGAAAACATGACACCTGGGATCTGATCTTCCACCAGGGG
>JAFBJT010022340.1:80504-92682 GCA_016785325.1 Chascanopsetta lugubris | reverse complement strand
CCCGCAGGGGGGGCGGGGCGCGGGTGGAGGGGTGGGGGGGAGAGCAGGGGGCGGAGGGGGGGGGGGGGGGGGGGGGGGGGGGGGGGGGGGGGGGGGGGGGGGTTTGGAGTGACGTCAACCGTCTACAAATACGCACTTTGAAGTGCGCAGCACCTGAATTGAGACCCAGCCCCTGAGGGGAGGCGCTGTGTCCGGTGCTGTTGATACATGCGACTGGCAACTGCTCCATCGGCTGCTCGGCAGGTGGACTTCAATAGTCTGGCAACACTGGCCAGGTGTTTCCAAACAGACTGGACGTAGCTCCTCCCCCCCCCCAGTTACCTTAATGGCCTGGTTCCACCCCCCCCCTCCCCCCCCCACACACACACATACACACACACCCCTCCCTCCCACCCCAGCTGAAGACCTACACTTGTTGTGCGCAGTAACTCCTGCCTACTTTTCCAAGCAGGGGAGTAAGAACTTATTTGACTGGATGAAAGATCTTGATATTCCCCCAGTCCTCGTACAGACACCCGGAGCACAACGGAGAAAATCAATATCACAGCTCCGGTCCTGCAGCTTCATGATACATTCTGAAGCGGCTGGTTACCGTGCCCCTCCCCGCTCCACATGTCCTCTCATTCACATGCATGTAAGCGGTGAATGTGGAGGCCTGAACCCATTCGGCCTGAACGTGCACAGAGCTGCACTGAGGCACCAAGGCTGCTTCACTGGTGAGACTTTATGCTGATGTGTGTCTTATTCCTGATCTGACCTTCACTCCCTCTCTCTCTCTCTCTCTCTCTCTCACACACACACACACACAGCTTTTGTGTAGCTAATAAGCCACATCATGCACTTCAGGTGTCACATTTTGCCTGTTGAAGACCAGGATTTTGGTCTGTACCATCACCCCCCCCCCCACACACACATTATACACGTGTCTCATACACACTCTGACTGTGGCGTAATGGTTTTGCCTTTTTGTCCAGGCGCTTACTGTCATTTCCACAGACATTCACAAGAGACCTTGAATCTGCTTTGATTTCGATTCGCTGAAAGTATATCTGTACAAAAGAGTGCATCTGTGTGTGCGTGTGCGTGCTTTTCTGTGTGTGTGTCTGTGTGTGTGTGTGTGTGTGAGAGAGAGAGAGAGAAAGAGCAAAGGCTGCTGGAACAGAAAAGTGATCTGTTGCAGTAGACTCACCTTGCTCTCTCTCTCTCTCTCTCTCTCTCTCTCTCTCTCTCTCTCTCTCTCTCCTCTCCCTCCCTCCCTCTCCCTTACCCCTCCTCCTCCTCTCACACACACATGCACACACACAAACCAACTAACAAGCATGTGCACAACTAACCTCACAGGCTGATAGAAACCCAGTAGTTAGTTCCTGCGTCATTACAGTAGCCATCTGTCAGTATGCAGGCACACACACACCAACTTGGCCGTGCGTGTAGCCCGTGTAGTGCACACACACAAACACACACACAAACACACACGTCACACAAAGGGCTGCATGAAGCCGCACTACATCCACAACCACACACATTGATATCTTGCTCTCCTGACCCATCCATGGCCTTTCAGCAGTCTGGTTTTTACAAGGAACTATGCATTAGATTCCATGTGGATCATTGTTAGAGGTTTTATCTATATCTATATCTATATCTATATCTATATCTATATCTATCTATCAATCTATCAATCAATCTATCTATCTATCTGTCTATCTATCTATATATATCCCTTTTCTTTTCTCCTCTGTCATCCTCTCTCTACATTTACCCACATGAGTCTGTCTGTCTGTTTCTGCCAAAGACTGATGTCACTGACCATCAGTGTGCTTCCATCCTGTGTGTGTGTGTGTGTGTGTGTGTGTGTGTGTGTGTGTGTGTGTGTGTGCGCGCATGCGCGCGCGCTCGTGTGTGTATGTGTGTAACATGAAATGATGAACATCGAGGTATAATCCCACAGTTTTAATCCCGTCCATTCCCAATCCACTGCCTGCACACACCGGACAGCCGGAGCAACTCAGACATCAGAGTGCGGGTGAGTTGGGGAGTTTAGCCGGGTTTGAGGACCAGAACCAGGACCAGGACCAGGACCAGGGCCGAGGGCTCCCATGCATTATAATGCAAGGCTCTAAAAATAGCATCCGATTCCAGCCAGGGACCCATTTACAAATGCAAATACAACAAACAATGAAGATGATGGATGGATAGACAGATACAGGGTCTCCAGCAGTGTTTACTATTACTACTATTATTGTTGTTGTTTTATTTCTTCTTCTTCAAATTTGTATTACCAGCACTTTATTCAAAGATGCCCACCTGTTTGGCACATTGAGAAAGAGGGAAGGGTGTGTATGGGGGAGAGAGAGAGAGAGAGAGAGAGAGAGAGAGAGAGAGAGAGAGAGAGAGGGGGAGGGAGAGAGAGAGAGGGGGAGAGAGAGAAAGGGAGGGAGAGAGAGAGGGTGGGGAGATTATTTGTCTCTCATGGGTGGGAGACAGAGCAACAGACAGACAGGGGGAGTGAGGGAGTCAGGAACAAGCGAACTAATTCTCACAGAGCATCTCTCTCTCTCTCTCTCTCTCTCTCTCTCTCTCTCTCGCTCTCTCTCTCGTTCTCTCTCTCGCTCTCTCAGACAGTCGTGCCAGATTCGAGGCTGCTGTTACTTCACCTCTCTGACGCTCCACTGTCACTATCACTCTTCTTCTTCTTCTTCTTCTTCTTCTTCGTCTGTTCATCCTCCTCTCCCCCCTCTTCTCCCCTCACCCCAGTGTTGTACCCAGTGGGAGGAGGACCAGACTTTCCAGTTTCTTGTGGATAGAGGCGCAGCAAACACACGCACCCACACTTCTCCGGAGCCGCGACAACTCAAGGTAAGTCACGTGTTTCCCGCGGACGTTGTGCGTTCGTGTATTTCATCAGGGTGTTGGACGGTAGATGTGCGTGTGTGCGCGTGAGTGCGGCAGCAGGGGATGGAGGGGAGGATGGGGATGCTGCTGCCCGCGCGCTGAGCAGCCGCCGTGCGTCAAGACGCAGCTGAGTGGAGACGATGTCCGGTCCCTCCGCTGATCCAAGTTAGGTTCGAATCCCTCGTGGGACTTGTTGAATCGAAGGGTTGAAGAAGGTGGGGTCTCTGTTGTTGAGAGGAGACACTTTTGGTGTTTTCTTCCTGGTACATCCACAAGAGTTTTAGACTTGAGCTGTTGTTTGTTGGATTTTTTCTTTGCCAGCACGATTATGTAAACATAAATAAACAAACACGTACAATTACGAACGCATGGTGTTTTACCCTTAGTTGTGCAACCCAAATGTGACGGTCCACCTGTCCTTTTTTCATCCACTGATCACTCAGATAAAACACAAAAGCTATGTTATTGATTATTTCCAGCACTTTATTAAAAATAGAATAAAAACAGTCTTATTGGATAATCTTCTTTTAAAGAATTAAATGAAGTGTATATGCAACTAAAAGTGTGCAAAAGTATTGTTTGTGTAGAGTTTACTGCCCTGACTTCACGTGTGCTGTGCTTTTTAACAGACCTGAGTAATCATCACCAAATTATTATTATTATTATTATTATTATTATTATTATTATTATTATTATTATTATGACTATCAGCATTGTTATATTACTATTTTGTATTGTTATTATTATCATTATTATTATTATTATTAATAATAATGATAATAATAATAGTAACTACAACAACAGCAACAACGATGATGATAATAATAATGATGATAACAATACTAATAATAATAACAATAATAATGCTCTGCATGGGATAGAATAAATAGCAGGTAACATACAGACATACTGATTTTAAATGTGCTCACATAAAGGGGTCTGGCCCATTCACTCTGTAGGATTGTATAAAGCTATGGGTTTAACGCAATAAGATGTTGCCGTTGACGCTGAGGCAGCAGGTTTTAGTTGCGGCATCCTCCAGTTTGTGCTTCCAGAAGCTTCTCATCAACCAGAGCAATTAAACATCTCCACAGTTGGTCCACAACGGAGTCGTTCTGCAGCATTGTGAAGTTTCCCTCCGAGGATTTCAGTCTGCAGCTGTCGACTCTTCTTCCGTGAGACTAAAACAAGGCGTTTACACTTCCCCTCCTCGCACCTTCTCCACCTCTGCCTGACTCTGTGAAGCTGCTGCATCCAGCTTCAGCTTCACTCGTTAATTATGCATCAAACACTCCACCAAAGCACCAACCACTCGCTTCTCTGTCTTCTACGTCTTCACATCGACCGCAGGGTTCATACCGAACCATGGCTGCAGCCGCTGGGTTTCATGTGGACATTTGAGGTAAGTGATAGCACAATGAGGTCAAATGTTAAGAGAGAGACAGAGAGAGATAGACAGATTGATAGAGATAGAGCGAGAGAGAGAGAGAGAGAGAGAGAGAGAGAGAGAGAGAGAGAGAGAGAGAGAGAGAGAGAGAGAGAGAGAGAGAGAGAGAGAGAGAGAGAGAGAGGCCTCCTGTTTGCGAACTGGGCAACTACAAGCAACTACTCTCTCTCTGGTGGAACGGAGTGGGAAAACAGCATCACTTCTCCTGCAACGGAATAGTTTTTACAGCCTCGGCTGTTGCTTCGATGAGCACACTCATCAAAACTGATTGTGCCACAGTGAAGAAAATCTCCTATTTCATTCTTCCGGTCGGTCCCACCCTCTGCTGGCCTCGTTAACTCGCTTTATATGAGCCTGTTGTTGCGGCTTCATAAAGGGGCCGAGCAGAGCAGAGGAGAGAGGAGAGGAAACACCGGTGAAAACAAAGTGTGTACAGGCTACTAGACCCCTGCCACGCTGCACCCCCCGCCCCGCCCCCCTCCGTCCGTCCGCCCCCCGAGACACAGGAAAAGAGGTTACTGTAAGACAGCGAACACAGTGAGAGGAGAAGAGGAGGAAGCTGGGGATGACACAAGGAGGGCAGACGAGGGAAAGGGTGGAGAAGCATGTTGCTGCTCTTAAATATAGTTTGTATATGACCTACCTTCCTTCCCTCCTTACTACCTACAGGTATCTAGCTGACTACTTCCTACCCACCTACCCAGTAACCGTCCTTCCTTCCTTCTTACCTACCGCACTATCAAACAACTTCCTTCCTCCCTCCCTCCCTCCCTACCTACCTATCTACCTGGCAGCCTTCTTTCCTTCCTTCTTACCTACCCACCCACCAGGCAACCTTCTTTCCCTACCGACCTGCCTACATACCTACCTTACTACTCACCCTACTACCTACCCACATATATCTTTACTACCCACCTACCACTTACTATATCAACTACCTACCTATACCCGCCTATCTATCTTTACCTGCCCGCCTATCTACATGTACCCACCTACCTACCTGCCCACTTACAGTACATAGCAACCTAAACTCCCGACCTACTTACCCACTTACATCAGCTTCGTACCCCCCAATCTACCTGACAACCCAAGTTTACCTCTCCACACGCCACATTAAGTATCTACATACCTGTAACATTCAGTGTCTCATGCCTGAGTTCCGCCCAGACCTCGTTCAGCGTCAGCATCTTTCAAACCCCTTTTCAGTCGCGTGCTCTCGTGTCGATGGCAAACGAAGGAATTAAAGAAATCTCCCGCCCTTGGATTTTCTCTGGACAGGCCTGATAACTGGCAAGCGAAGGCAGCGAGCACACAATCAAACAAAGGTGGTTTCGGTGATTTGCCGCCTGTGTTTGTTCAGGTGTGCACGGACGTTGTGATGTGTCATCGCTAAATGTGTTGTGTTCGTTGTCTCTGAGGACAGGAGATGCAGCTGAAGTTGTACTCACACACAGAGCAGTCTGCAGCCTTTTACAGGGCTGGATTCACTTTGGATTCATTCATCTGACTGACCCTTGGTGTGCAGGTCAGAGGATGATCTATAGACATGTGTTGGTGAGAGAGGGTGGAGATTTGAAAATCATCTCACAGTAAAGTGTAGCTCTGAGCTTTGGAAACGGTTGGTTTTGTAATTGGGGAGCAACCGTTTGCTTTGACCTCCAACCGTACTTTAATGCCAAGGCTATGTTGCTTCGTTGGGCATCGTCACTTCATTCTTGACTCAGCAAATCCACTCGATAGTTTTTGCATCCTGCTCACAAACAAACAAACAAACAAAAATGAGAAAACGCTCCAGACAGGCACACAACAGATCACATACATCTGCCAAGTTTTGAATCAAATCAAACCTCACCAGATTGCACACACTCACACATGAGTTCTCCAAAATAGTTAATTTTTTCTTTCAAAATGTAGGAATTATTCCAGAGGAAATTTGAGCAGAGGTGGCTGACAGATTCCTCTAACCAGAAGGTCAGAGGTTCGATTCCCACCTTCCCCCACTCTGCTTGCTGAAGTGCACACAGTGTACTGTAAAAAGTGCTGCAGTATGAACATTTGTGTGACTTTGTCAGTGTAAACTGTACTGTAAAGGGCTTTGAGGGTGATACAAGACTTGATAAAGCGCTAAATAAATACAGACCATTTACCATTGGTGTTTCCAGTTGCTCTGATTACTGAGATGTTGGTCTCACCAAGCTGAGGACCTGTGAAACAAGCACAGGGCAGCACAACACAAGGCCTTGGGCCGTGACACATGAATAAAAAAAAAATACAAAAACGAATTCCTTTCACACGAAAATGTGTTTGTCAGTCTGCTAAAAAGTCTATTAACTACATAAACATTGTGAAGGTCATAAGAAGACGTGCAGTTAAGTGAGAATGTGCTTTATTTGTTGGAGTGGTCCAACATTTTCTCCATGAAACGTGGCAGAATCGTGGTTCTGTCCATTTTTAAAACTCGTCTTCAAACCCAACATGAGACTTTGCTCTTGTTTCAGCGTTCTGTTGTTTTATCATTTTAACATTCATCTTTCATTGTCCTTCCCTCCCTTGTGTTTTATGTCGTATGTTCTGTTCTGTTTACGTACAGCACTTTGTCCAGCCGTGGCTGTTTTAAAGCGCTTTATAAATACAGTTGAGTTGAGTTGGTTCTGACGGGGGTATTGGCTGTTGGATTTTCACCAGAAGACTTTTTCCATTGACCAGTTTGACCATCGATGAAGACTAGTTCCACCCGACTTCTCTCTCGGCATCATGCAGTTTACATTTAAGAAGCGGCTGAGTCTGCTCGACGGAGAGGAGAACGCTGACACAGCTGTGCAGTCACGGAATTAAAACGTCTATAAGCAACTGGGGTTTTGGTACAAGTCCACGTACGACTTCCTCAAATGGACGAGTGAGCTTTGATCGCTTCCCGCCGGCCTCAACCGCGCTATTGATCATCCGCACCTTCGGCGGAGGGTGACGAACATTATGACAGCGCTGCTCAAACACACGCATGTTTCCGATAAAGCCTCTGTGATGGGGAAGCTGAAGAGTGGCTGAAGTATATGTGGAAGGGATGAGCGATGCTCATGTTTGCAGTAACGTCGGCCATATCGATCAGCCCACATATTCCTCGGAGTTGACTCACAGCAGACTGAACGGGAGGTTGAAGGAGAGAGAGGGACAGAAAGAGAGAGAGAGAGAGAGAGAGAGAGAGAGAGAGAGAGCGCAGTACATCTGGTCTTGAACCATTTTTGCAGATTTATGATTTAATCGATGGGAATCCTGACATCAGACTTCTGTAGATGCGGGTGATGCAGGCATCAATATTTAATTACAGTATAATGGTATATGGCGCAATGGCCGTTAACAGCGGATGGTTGTTAATGTCCTCTGATTCTGTTGTTCAGTGAAGGATTTCCTCCGAGATTCCCCAGAAAGTGATTGAAGGCGATGAACAAGGGGAACGTCCTCGAGACTTTTATTGTGAAAAGGCAAAAACACCCCGGGCCTGTACATGTGAACACACGGGCCACCTTTGTTTCGTAAGAACGCGCTTCAGGATAAATTGCACATGCAGCATATGTTTGTTTGTTTTTTCGCTCTTAACTGAGTTTGGTGCCAGAGGTTCTTCGCGTCCTGCCCTCGCTGCTCATCATCTGCCCTCCTGCTCTCACACACAGCCCATCAGCTCTCATCTGCTCCCTCTCTGCTGCAGCTGAGCCCACTGTCCCCCACCGAGCCCCTGCTACATCCATCCATCCATCCATCCATCCGTCCATCCATCCATCCAAACCCACAGATTCCCAGTTAGAACATGAGAACCTCTCAGACTCCGTTGAAATTGTGGTCCAAGCCTGTAAAACCGGTGACGTAACCGAGAGGGAAATTTCCCCGTGGCGCATCTTGCAGACAGACGTCATGTCGTCGCAGATGGACTATAGGGACACTCGGCACATGAGGAAACGAATGCGCAGCAAACACTGGCGGCTATTATCGCGAACCACAACAGCAGGATGGAGGACGTGTTCATACGTGTTCGTATGTTATTTTGTGACAGCACCTTCCAGTGAAGCGCCGACACTGCAGTCATCCAATCCATCGGGTGGCGCTATCACAAAATGGATCGAAATAGACTTAGACTTGCACTCAGAGGTTGCGCAACTGTAACTCCACCCTCTCATATTGCACAAAATGCTAACATCCAATTAAAGGTAGCCGGCAGAGTTAGCATACTTAGCGATGGATGAATAACTGGACATTGGATTGAGATGGTTCGTAATCACTTCTGTTAATCTGGGCTAATCTGCTCCCCGACATTCAGCTCTTTTATCGTCGTATTACATATGGCGGCACAACGTGCGATGTGGTGCATTTGCACACCTTTCCTTGAATCTTTCACTGATATCACATGAAGCGCCATTAGCCAACACTTAAAGCTGCTCAACGTTTACAGTGGCACAAATCCCAGATTCATCCGACTGCCAAAATGCAGTCGACTGATCCCACGGACAGAGATGAGTTCATCCAATTTCAACCAAATTCAGTCGATGCCCACCGGGGAGAGCGAGCGAGCGAGAGAGAGTGAGTGAGAGAGAGAGAGGGAGGGGGGGAAACAAACGGCCCCACCATGCTCTGTAGCGTCTAGATGTATAAAGGTCAAAGGTCACAATAAGCTGCCATGACATTTTGATCCGTGGATCCACCACGGTTCACCGCCATGATCCTGGATCCGCTGCCAGTTCAGCCACAGTCACATGACCCATCCTCACAGACCACGAGCCACCGCCATAATCCATCACCAGCATCCTGCGCCTCTATCTTCAGTCCCACAGATATCTTTTCTCACCATGATAAAGACAGGGGGCTACAAATCCTGATAAGTAGGAGATAAACAAGGTAATTGTTAGGGGCACAAGGTAAAAACATCATTCAAATTTAAATGAAAAGAAAATCGTTCATTTTAATCATGAAATATCGACCCTAGAATAGATATGAGGCCACGATGGCACCACACCTGGGTATAGGCTGGGTGTTGTTGCATGATCACGTATAGGACAACAGTATTTCAACCATTTATGTTCAATATCGTTGTTTCACCGGAACATGTAATTCAATACTATAATTACGTCCAAAATAATACATTATTCCCTCACGGAGTCACTTTGATGCAGATCAGCGCTTAGTTTTATCGACGGCTGAGGAGGGAAACTAAATGTCAGCGATCGCCTTCGTTCCACTCGGGCGCGGGAAATAAATGGCTCGCCGTGAAGACTTCTTTCATTTCCTCTCGCTGCTCACATGTACATGGCCTCATTTCGAATTCATGGAGTACAGCAACACACCACCGCTCCATTCCGAGTTTCCTTTTCCAGTGGCATCAAAAGTTCACTCGGAATGACTTTGACAGCCGCATGGGAAAACACAGCTATTGATTGCTGACCTTTAGTCGGCGGAGTCGGACTCCTGCTCCGAGACGCTCCCATGTAGAAGAGCGGAAAAGACAGGTGACAGAGTCTTTCATCCCTCACCGGGAGCTCGGATGCAACTTAATTGCACGGATGAAAGATGTGTTATTCGGCACTTTGTTGCAGGATACTGAATTATCAAGTGCTCACGGCCCCTGTAAATACATATGTGGTGAGAAGTGATGAATTAGTAATGAGCCATCCCATCCCCACGGCTGTCTCCTGTGAGAGGAGCGCGCGGAGGGAGATTGGAAGTGACAGAGACACAGGGTGAGGAGGATATGGAAATAAAAGATAGATAGATACTGTAGGAAGGGGGAAAAAAGAGGCAGAGGGTCGTGTGTTTGAGTCCCATCCATTTCCACAGCCTGCGTGTTTCTATATCTTCCCTTTCCTCTTTGTCTCTTTGCCCTCTCTCTCTCTCTGTCTCTCTCTCTCTCTCTCTCTCTCTCTCTCTCTCCCATCAGTCCATCCCACACATCTTTTCTTCACCTCCTCTTATGTTTCATTAGTCTGTTGTGTGACCGACTGCAGCGGCTTAAAGAGGAATTAGGAACAGAGAGAGAGAGGGGGAGGGAGGGGAGGAGAGAGAGAGAGAGAGAGAGATGGAGATGGATAGATAGAGAGAGAGAGAGAGAGAGAGAGGCATGGTTTCACTTTCTACCAAATGCCGCCTGGAGGCCAAGCGACATACGCTAACACTCTTCCCCCATATTTTATGTTTTCCTTGTCTCATGTGGGTTGATACAGATCAGACTTAAAGGTGCAGTGTGTACAAATTGGTGACATCTACTGGTGAAGTTGCATGCATCTGAGCTGCAGGAGAACTTGTGGTAGCCCTCGGTTGTCATTAAAGCTGAAAAGATGCTTAGTACGTCCACTTTGGGCTTCTGTAAGAACATGGCAGCCCCCGTAGGGAGGACCCGCTCCTCATGTAAATATACATTAATGGGTTCATCAAAGGGTAATGGAAAATAAAAGAATACATTTTGGTGATTATAAATTCATGAAAATGTCGGTATGTAACTGTTTTGTGTAATATTCACAAAAGTGACAAAAATGACCGGAATCGTACACACTGCACCTTTAAAGTGGAGGAGCGCATATCCTGTTGTTTGGGTTCGGCATAAAAAAAATAAAATAAATAAAAATAAAAAAAAGTCAAAGTGTGGAAACTGGGGTAGAATGTGGGCCAGCGCAGCGAGGACACGGAGCAGAGGAGACGGAACGGAACGATGACGTGACAATGTAGACACACGCTGGACATTAAGACTTAATGTTATTACTGCGGCAGTCCCTTATTATCGCTCGCTCCTTCTGTTTGTCATAGAGATTCATCATTTGTTCTTCTTGCGCCACCGCCGGCCCCTTACATAACGCCCCAAGCTGTTGTAAAGACGGCTCCAACAAGCCATCGCCTCATCGGTCCTTCCCCTGCCGCTCCCCGCTCCGTCGCATCGTCGCCGACTGCCAGAGCGGCTCCGTCCTCTGTCAGACGTGTTCCTGAAAAGTGACGGAGTGCGACGGAGGCCCGGCTCAGGACGGCCGCCGTTTCTAATTGGAAACGATTATGTTGCACCAGCTGGGATGTTTAATGTGGAGGGAGGGAGAGGGGAGGGACACAGGGACGTTCAGACAAAGGAAGTGAGATGCGTCCCGGATGCTTTCATGGCTCCTGTGGGGGCGGGGGGGGGGGGGGGGCAAGTGCGGGGGGGGGGGGGGGGGGGGGGGGGGGGGGGGGGCAAGTGTGACGAGTCCCACTTTGTGACGAGACCCTCCTCCTTCAGGCAGCGTGGAATTACAAAGTCACAACTACTAGAACAGGGCTGTCAAACTCATTTTGGTTCAGGGGCGGCAAGATGATTTCAAGTGGGCCGGAGCAGTGAAATCATAGCATGACTTCAAATGTCTCACTTTGTTTTAGTGCAAAAAAAGTGTGAAAGAAAGTGTGAATCGAATGAGAATTTCAACTGATTCATGAATGAAAAGGTCTCTTTTTAATACAACCAACACTTTGACACTTTGTAAAATCATGCCACGGGCCAGATTGTAGCCTCTGGCGGCCCGGTTCTGGCCCGCGGGCCGGATGTTTGACACCCCTGTGTTAAAAGCTGCGACCACAGATTTCTGTCATCTGCATCACCAGCTTGTTCAGCGCGACCTTGATGCCGTTGCCGGTAGCAACGGAGCCAGACGTTTTGATGGCTCGGGCCTTTTACACGCTCGTGCTGTGAGATGTTTACTGGAGCTGAAGTCACTAAGTCGTGATGCCAGGAATCCACCGCATCATCAAAGCTCTCATCATCACACCCTGTATGCACCGAGTCCTGGAGGATGGAGCCAGTGTTATCGGCGCCGTCCTCCCGCCGCCGTCTCCTCCACT
>JAFBJT010022340.1:0-76470 GCA_016785325.1 Chascanopsetta lugubris | reverse complement strand
CGACAGAGATTATTGCCGACATTGAGCTAGTTCACACAAATCTGCAGAGGGGGACAAGTATTGAGACACTCTTCAGCCGATAAGGACACGGCCGCTCTCTTATCAGATCTGCTGCCGACACCGGCAGATGTTTGGGAAATACCACACGTTGGAACTCATCGCACCGATCGTGTCACTGAGGCCAAGAGCCCCAGGTCCCACATATCACTTCTGTGACTATGAGCCCTGTAAATCCAATATGATGTCCGGCGACTGCGTGTGAACTTTCACACTGTCTGTTGACTTGGCTCTGAAAGTCTCAGGCTCATTAAATTCTATCTCTTAAGATGATTTGATGGGCTGTAATGATTTAAAAATAAACTAGACAAAATGCTTCTGGGTTCACGCCAAGACGAATCATTCCCAGGGGCCGTATGTGTGTAGTGGGGAAGGGGTGGACAGAAATAGCGGCCAGACTGCGGGGAAAGCCCCCGTCCATTGTGGGACAGTGACCGCCGGCGCTGGACACAGCTGTAGTAGTGGAGCTCTTGGTAGGAGTGACGTTCAGTGATGGGCTTTTTGGCAGCAATCTGCTGCATTTTTGTTTGCTTCTGTTAGTATCACAACAGATGGGAAACAAGCCGGGTTCACGTTCTCGAGACGTCCTGGGGGAGTCGAGGGCCGGAGGGAGGGGACGCTGCCAAAGTGCCATGTTGGGTGGGCACGACAACGGCAACACCGGGCTGCTCATGCTCCTGCAGTTGTCTCTTCAATCAGTTGAAGTCCACTCACAAGTTGACTCTGTGGTGTAGTGGATGGATGCAGATGAAGGACATGGCGTGTGCTGTCAAAACATGATGAGAAATGGAGAACTCCTGCAGAGGAGCTGCAGGCAAAATGGGATGGATTGTGGCTGGGGGTCTCATCTTCATTCTAGTCACGTGGGGCATATGTGATGGAGCGTGCTTCAGGCATGTTACATGCACTATGTATGTGCTTGTAACTTTATGTTGCTTTTACAAATACATCTAATTAGACAACAGCCCAGTCACTGTGTGAATAGCATTGTGTTCTGGAGTTGAAAAACAAACCATTAACAACTAAGAAAAGTTGAATGAACAAATAAATAGATAATAAACAGATATTCATGGACTCTTAGTTATTAGCTGATTCAAATGAACAAACAGACAAACGTTGCTTCGTCAGTCCCGTAAACAGATGTTGCTGATGTGTAGGAGCCGGCGCGAATGTCGAGTAAACCTCTTCCTCTGGAAATGATTTGTCATATTCGGAGTACATGTGATCTGATCATTCCCACAGTCCCTCCTGAATGAACGGACTGTACACGAACAAAATATGGAAAGCATCTTCATGGCCCTAAAATACTTGAGACAGAGTGAAAAATTATACAGGCCCAGTATCCTGAGAATGTTGAAACAAATATCACCACGATCACATCGATGCTACTTGAGTAAAAGGAGGGAGAGGCCGATGTGTTTTGAGATTATAAAAAATGCAAAACTTAGTGATGCCATAAGCAAACATCGTGCCTTTCACTTAGCTATGGATCATAAGAAGGGGGAGGTTCGCAGACAGAGGTCCTTGTGAATGTGACAGTACTGTTGTTGGAGCTGTGCTCATGTCAGACTGTGTGGGAAACACAAACGGGGGAGGCCGAGTCACATGGGTCGCCCTGCTCCCAAAGTCACGGCTCCCAGTCCCTCACTCAGTCCTGCTCTCAGTGGCCCAACCACTTGCTCAAAGGGGCACACACACACACACACACACACACACACACACACACACACACACACACACACACACACACTCACACACACACATACAGCCCCACTGCATTCTGTTTATTCCTCTGCCTCAATGTGAGCGCAAAAGCCTCCACATCCAGTTCAAACTTGGATAAGACGTGTGATTCTTTAACCACACCCCGTCCTCAGTGGAGTCTGAGTGTACATGCATGTGTGAGAATTGATATTTCATGCAAAATAACAAAATGTGAAGAGAGACAGTGCATTAGTTTCTGAATGCACTTTATCTATAAAGAATTTGTGTTTTTTCTGCAACTGTCATATTAGCACTTTAAACAAGAGAAAACCTGCACATTGAAAAATGTACAGATGTATTGTCCAGGATCATTTTGGAAACATTTACTTCACCAGTCATGTGCCAGTTACTTTGTGTTCTCTGCTCAGGTTTATACATTGTTGTGTTCAATATTCAAATCATAGAATTGATATCCATAGTCTTATTTCATATCAGGGAGAAGTGTGACGGTGATGATAACTTTCATTGGACCTCTGCGCTCAGAACGTGTCATTTACATCACTGACCGACACATTCGTCCTCTTCTTCCACCTTGGAAGCTTCATCATCCAGGAGCTGAAGTGGGACCTGAACCTTTGTTTTATTCCATTTCATTAACCCTGCGTCTTTCCCACCATTATCATAACTACTTTATTATTGATCATATCAATCCCATGCACATCACATGGTGCTAATCCCACTTTTTTTCTGGAGCGTCTGCATTTCATGATTTGATTGTTTCGCTGCTGCAGCAGCATCCACGTCGTGATGGTGGATGGATGGGATGATGATTAGATGCTGATGAGGATGCAAACTTTTAAAACCACTTTCCTCACAACAGCGTTTCAATATGTGTAAATATACTTGATAAATCTTAGTTTTGATAGTTAAATTGTATGTTTAAAAAGAAAACAGTCAGAGAAGGCTGGAACCCTCGATTATACTGTGAATACTATGATTGAATCAGTCGAACATTGGAAACTACGGGCTATTTTGTGACGCAGGTCAGGAGTCCAGGACGCCACGGGATGACGCAGCATTCAGAACGTGTTCCTGCACAGCAGCGCTGTCAGACTTTCCAAGAAAGTAGTTTCCTTCACATATTCACATGAAGTGTAGTTATTTAGTTATTCATCCCTATAAATATTGGTTCAAGATGTAAGAAGTGGAGACATTATTAAGGTTTAGATGACACCAATGTGTAACTTGACATTGAGGCACAGAGCGACATCCTCAAACTGAATTTGAAGCGGCCGCCTCTGCTTTCAAAGGAGGCTGCTCTGACAACTGAGCCACGGCCGCCCTCAGACGCATATACACGCCATGAATACATAAATATTGCACGTGTTTTGTGTTTACCCCCCCCCCCCCCCAAGTTTTTTTGTTTCCCCCCCCCCCCCCCCCCCCAAAGTTCAATAGTAGCCCTACAGTGACAAAAACAATCTCCTTAATCCAATCTCTGTATCCCTGTAAAAACTGAGCTTAAAAAGAGCTTTTGGTCACATTGCACCTGTTCACAAACCACTGGCACTGTTTTCTAAGACCAACAGGAAAGGATCTCGAAATAGCTTTCCCATGAGCCTCTGCTCTAAAATAAGAAGGGAATGGCAGAAGCCGCCCTCTGCACTGGTGTGACTCTGTCATGGGAAATACACTCAACGGTCTGTGGTGATTTCAGCAGAATATTATCAACCCTCAGGATCACAAATATTAACATCACATACATCTTCATTTGGATGCTTGTACGCCCCTCGGAGTGTGTGTGTGTGTGTGTGAGTGTGTGTGTGTGTGTGTGTGAGAGAGAGAGAGAGAGAGATGGGCATGCCAGGACCTGCTCACAGGTCCACCACATGCTCATGCTGCCTTGTTTACTTAATCGTGATGAGTAAGAGCTGGAATAAGCAAATCACATTAAAAGTGTGCGGAGTGAAGAGCCAGTAAGACCTGTAAACAAAAAAAGGGCACGCTCGCCACTTTTGCCAAAGTAAACATGCACGCACGCAGCACACTTCAACAAAAACATTTACATTAAACACCACACAAAAGACCGTTTATTAAAAGAAAACAGTAATGCTTCACAACTTACAAAGCTAGCATCTCTGCTAACCTCAAGCGGCTCCATCCACCAGACGTCAAAAGTGAGAATTGCACTGAAATGAATCCGGTATTTTGGAGGCGTTGAAGCAGAGTGGGCTTAACGCACAGCAGAGCAGCCAGCGCCCTCACCTTCCTCTGCTTCATCTTCAGACTGCACTCTATTTTAGGGACGTCTGATGACTCCATCTTGGCCACATCTCCCTTTTTCCACTGCAGAATAAAAGTAATTCATAATCCGCCCAGTAACTCAGCACTGTTTGTCTAGTGTGATAAAGCAAAGAGAGCGTTCACAATCTCAATTTGCATTCTTCAGAAGTGAATGCCTCCTCCCACTGCTGGGAGGCTGTTTTCATGGGGACAGCTCAGAGATCCAGATAGGAGACAACGTTGCAGGCTGTCTCCCTGCGAGTGGGCCTCCATGGGTGGGCAGTGTCACCCCCCAATGCTCCATTCCCAAAAAGTTCAAAAGGACAGAAATCCACAGAGGAAGAGACCGATCTTGTCCCAAATTGTCCATTTTATGACACAGCTCCCCTCTCGCCTCCATTATCTAGACTTTAGAGCCTGTCTTGAACTATGCACCCAGAATATCCTTAAAATAGAAACAAGTCTCTGATTGAGGGAATTCCCTTTAATCTCCTCTGTGGGGTTTCAGGGAACTTTAGGACGCGGGGCAATGCCGGGGTCAGATGTAGGGTATTAAAGTGATTTGAGAGGTCACGGGACGGGGTCTCAGATCCTGTCCTGCTCTCCGCTATCTCAGCTTCAAGTAATCAAAAACACAAGCTGGAGTGATTCCCAGAGAGTATTCCTAGATAACAGGAGTGAGAAGGCTCCGGCAGAGAGCTCATGGAGAAGGCTCGGAGAGACGGCCTTTCACTCTGAGGCACTTGTTGTTCATTGATTGTCAGAGCCAACGAGCTGTTTACTCCGTGTCTAGTGTACTTCTTTGCTCTAAATCCGGAGCAGTGAAAACCTTTTCCATCATCCGTAGCCCCTCGGTTGGCTGTAGATGAATGCAGCCATGGTCTTTAAGCGCAGCGTTTCACAGTCTTTAACCAAGAGCAGCCCACGCCATCCTCAGTGAGAGAGTCATCTCAATCAGACACAGGGAGCAGCCCTGTAATGCAAGGATTTATAGGTATGAAGAGGCTGTTGACATTTGAAAGCCTGCAGTTCGTTAGAGAGTGGACGGAGGCGGAGCCACAGTAACAGCTAATGTCAGCGACTTATTCCCTTCATTATTCTGAACTGCTGAGTTTGGAGTCAATACACACGTCTTTTCAGGAGACTATTGGACTGAGTGATTGAGTACGTTAGCACATAATGTATTTAGTTCACGTTTATCTTAACGCTTACGTTTTGCAGCATTGTCTTAGCCTTGCAGTGCTATGCCCATATTCAACCACACACACACACACACACACACACACACACACACACACACACACACACACACACACACACACACACACACACAGACTTGATAAAGTGCTACATAGATACAGACCATTTACCATGAGGGGATGCAATTCAAACTAAAGCATCAAAATTGTATGTGTCTCAACCATTAGGGTCTGAAGTCCACTTCAAAGACACTTGGTAAGTCTTTCCTGACCCTGCTGGGGGTCTGAGGACAGAGGATGTTGCCCACCCTGTGAAACCCTGTGACAAACTCTGATTTGTAAATGTGGGCTATATAAATACAATTTGATTTGATTTGATCCCCATCCTCCTGCCACCCAACAGTACTTAGAGAACTTTAGAAATCAAAACGGAATGGGTGAATGCATTATAATAGTTATTTGGGGAATTGATAAAAGTATAAAAACAGTCCAAATAAATACAGACCATGATAGTAGGTACAGTGCTAGCTTGGTGTTTAAAAGTCATCACAGAGTTGCTTTTAAGGCACTGAAACAAATGTGATATTCAGAATCAATAAATACATTTTCAACTCCTGTTATGAGAAGGTGTTAATCCCAGCTTCCTGGAATATGCAAGAATGTTTTCTGTTCTGAGGAGGAGCTATTGAAAACCTCATATCGAGTTAAATGATTGTGTCCAGAATGAAGTCCACAACATAAACAGCACTTTGACTGCATGTGAGAGAAATGAGAGCTGCTTGAGGTTCACCTGCAGGGGGCTTCTATCTCTTCACTCGGACTAAGCTGAACTTCTGCATGATCTTTCTTTCAAGAGGGAAATGACAGGCATCAAAGTGAAAGACTTTCTCCACACTCAGCCCCATGTCTCTTTTTCTCTTCCTTCCTGGAGGCGGCACACGGAGCTGAGTTTCAGCCGTCGCTCTGCACGTCATTACCTGAATTGGTATTTCATATCTTTTCTCTTTTACATAGTTTATGGGTCAGGGAGTCAGATGTAAGCCTAGTCAGGATTGTTCTTTTATGCATTCTCACATGTTGTTGAAACATACTTCCACCATAGTATATCTGGAACAATTTGAAATTTTGATTTAATACTGTTTGTACGGATTTCACTTCCATCCCCATTTTTATGCAGAAACTTCACCATTGTGGTTTCATTGACGTTTTGTAATGACGCCATTTTTTGTTTTGCAACAAACCAAATGAGCCTCTGTTTGGTTGTTTGAGTGAAAGTCCATCTTTTGAGCACACAAGTTTCAGATTATTCCACTATTTCAGTAAACAGAAGCCACTCATTTGTTTTTGCTAAAGTTTGACTGAAAAATATTCACAGAAGTAGAAAATGCACACCTTAGTTTCCTAGCAGTTAATAACAGACACGTGTGTGTTGGTGTCAACTTCCATCCCATCATTCCACTTGTACCTCTAACCTGCCTAGATCAGAGGCAACATGTCCTTCAGCTCCAGGAAGAAGAGCAACATCAAATCAAATCATACACAATACACACATACACAAATGGAACATTGATACTATGAACATACGTCACAAAAGTTGACTGCTGCTCTTCGCGTGGTAACAGAAAGCAAATCTTTGATTTGCCCTCTCGACTTGTTTGGGTTGTTTGAATCTGAATTGGAGTTGAGGTCCTGCCACTTTGTCCCCATGTGTTTCATATTAGGGCTTTTGGGTTCGAGAGATCATCCTCCAACCAGAGGGTCAGCAATGTGATCCCAACCTTCCCAAGTCCACATACTGAATTGTCCTTGGGCAACATACTGAAGCATGTTCTCACAGAGAAATCTCAGCACATACTGACGCACTATTTAAATGTCTGCGTGACTGGATGAATGTAAACTGTACAGTAAAGCGCTTTAAGTGGCTATCAAGACCAGAAGGTCTACAGACAGTCAATTCATACATTTGACCATATATACTGTATATATCATGTTTCCAGGACACGTGGTAAGATTAACAAATCATGCGCGTCTGAAATATTCATGGTGAAAATAAAGTACATTTTAGACATTGAAGTTGTCTAAAATGTCACTTTTGTCTATTTGTAAAAGTGACTAACCTTGGGTCTTAATGCATTATAAAGACATAATAGGTTCTATGACCTCACTGAACTGTTGACAAAAAGGTAGAACAATAATGCCCCACTTCTTTAATGCCCCACCTCTTGAAAATAGCAGTGTGTAAGATTTACTGACATCCAGAGGTGAAGTTGCATGTTGTATCCATCACCTCCCCCTCACTCCTCTGAACATGCAGGAGAACTTAAAGTTGACTTCACTTGTCAGAAAAACTCAAGAGATGTTTAGTTTGTCCACACCGGGCTACTGTAAAAACGTAGTGAGGACCCTCCTCCTCATGTAATTATGGGCTCATTTCAGGGTAATGGGAAAGAAAAATGTTGAGGTGATCATACATTCATGAAATTGTCAGTATGTAATTGTTTAATAATATTTGAGTGTTAATAGTTAAGTGACAAAAATGACTGAAATCTTACACACTGCACCTTTAAATTTCACATCATGTTTCTTTTTATAAAAAGGACTGTGGTGGAAGAAAAGTGCTTTGAACAAGCTGCATGAGAATGTCATCTGAGTAAAGGAAGTTGTTGAGGCTTTCATATAAATGAAGCAAGACAGATAATATAAACAGACAATGAATTGGTATAGATTCTTAAGTTCTCTAAAACCGGCTCCCTCTAAGTCTTCTCTCTGATCCCTAGAACCCATTCCATGCTGACATAAAATGCTATGCACATGGACATCTCTGACAGTGAGTCCTCCCCTCCATCATGGGTCAAGCAATCCATCCCTGGCAGGGGCATTAAAGAAAGCAAAGATATCTTCAGATGTTAATCCCTTCCTTAGATTCAGAGATGCTGTGATCTCATGAGGTGAACTGGATGTTTTCACAAAGCGCTGTATAGAAGTGTACAGAGCTGTGGCTCAGGGAACGGCTGCATGACCCCTGTCTGACATCTGTCTTTCCCAGATGAAGGGATCCGCTGTCATGTCCAGTGAGTAACTGCGATGACGTTATGAGGGAACACGCAGCGTGAAATCTGAAGTTCCTACCTGACGGCATCGCGGTGCCATTAGACGAGGGTGGACGGCGCCAAGTGCTGCAGGTATGTTGGTTATTGGCCCGTGTTGCTCATTCATGAGCTCTCTGTGGAAGAAGGATGGAGAAGAAGTGAGTTACAGGAGTTTGATGTTGGGGCTCTCCTGACTCATGACATCGTTTGGAAATGAGTGTCACAATGTGTAGGTTTGAGGGTAAAAGCTCCTTTGAGGTTCTTGCCAAACGTCATGTTCATGAACCGGGTGTCTCACAGACAAAAGGCACATCGGTGACCAGGTGGCAGGTTGGAGTTCTGTGAATCGGCTTCCAGGAGTCAAACCAAACACAACAGCACAAGCAGGTTGATACACTGTGGTATGTGGGGAGGCAACTTTTATGGGGTGGAAAAATGTACATAGCTACTTTTCATGAGGAGCAGTAATGGTGGAATCCCGTCAAACCAGCCATAAAAATCATCATCCTGAGACATTATGACTGTCAGAGCTTTACTCTATAAACCCTGGGATCTCACATGGGACCAAATGTAAACGACCAATAGCTCCAGTGTAGAGGTCACACTGGGAAAACAAGAGAAGTTGTGGGTAATAAAGTTGTTTGCATTGAGAGTTATGGTCTTAGTGAAATGTTTAAGTATAAAATAACACCAATAGAGCTCAATGAACATTAAAGGCTTTAGGCCGACGGGCCGAGAACTGACGAGTGGTTTTATTGATGTTGTTGGGGGTAAAATGCAACTGCACATCCAACAGTAAAGGAACAAACTCCATCTGACAAGTTTAGTTTTTACGGTGACTTTAAAAATCTGGAAAACATCTGCCTGAAAATCTATGTCTTGAGAATGCCGATGATGTAATCTTCCTGATACCACAAGGTGTTATGGCTTTAAAATCCAACATGGATCTGCACCTCTTGGCACATTGAGTCCTGCATTCATTTCGCGTATTAAATGGGGGAACTGGCAGCATCGCCGCACTTTCACAAAATATGATCTGTCTCAGACTAATCCTTCGTACCCTCAGAGTTAAAGTTGTCGGATGGTGGACCAGCTCTCAAAGTTGACTAATCTGTGCTTTTTGCCTCATTTGTGATCTCAGCTCTCTGTTATTCCATGGAAATGCAACAAGAAATGTAAGGTATGGTGACGTCATCTCTGATGCAGGACAATCTATTAGATGTTGAGAGCACAGCTCTAAAGCTGTTAAGTGGTTATGATTTAATCATATTGTGACAACCCACATAGACTCCGCTCACTCCCTTTTTTTAAATGAAATTCTGTTTTTTTTCCTATTTTTGTTCTTTTTTTCCTGCTAGTTTTCAGCCAACACCTGTTTAATCAGTCATCACTCCATCAGGTTAATAAGTCCACACCCCAGTAACTCTCCTATTGTCGAGTCAGTTACGCTTCAGTCTTTGTTTTGGTCACAGTGCTAATATCCCAGTTGTGGTTCATTTAATCTGCTTAGTTGTCTTTTATCTTTTGATTCGAATTCTCTGCAGGGAAGAGAACCTGTGGATCTTTGAATGCGCAGTAAGTTTTTCATTGTCATGCATCATTTTTGTCGCTTCAAAGAATATTACAAAACAATTACATACCAAGATTTTCATGAATTTATAATCACCTAAATGTATTATGTGTTTCCATTACCAATAAATGAGCCCATTAATGTATATTTAAATGAGGAGGGGGGTCTTCTCCATGGGGGCTGCCATGTTTTTACAGTAGTAAAAGTGGACATACTAAACATGTCTTGAGTTATAAAAACAACTGTAGCCTACCACAGGTTCTCCTGCACCTCTAGAGGTCACCAAATCTTACACACTGCACCTTTAAGTGACTGGATCCAATACCAGTGACTGACTTTGATTGACAGCACATGTAAGTGAAGAGCCCCTGAAAGCTCAGATTGTATCTGTGGATCATGATGCATAGACACACTCTCCTTTTTTTTTAAATCTCCAATGGGCCAATAAATGACCAGGAAGTGAGTAATCAAGCTGCTAATAAATAGACCAGACGAGCAGAACAAGAATGTTCACACAGTTGATATGGATCATGGCCAGTGCCAACAGCTCCATCAATCCCACTGGGATCTACGAGAGGCTGCCACAGGGACATGGCTACATTCCAATTCAGTGAAAAAGACTTGATTTCCTGGCTAAGTGCACAACCACGAGGATCAGAGGTTTTGGTGCAGATTGGTTTCAGTTGATTAAAGAGAGGAAACAATGGAGGGCACCGCTAGCGAGAGCCTGTCTTTTTAGAACTGGTTGAAAGTCGATTGGATTGAGAGAGAAAGCAGGTTTCCTTTTGATACGTCTTGGAATCTAAGGGGGATAAAAATCTGTCAACAGAAAATGGCTGAACTAAAATGTGTGTAATGGTTTCAGATTAGAACTTATACTTCTTTACGCGTGGTTCTCAGAAGAGGCTGAATCACCAAAGAAACCACTTCAGACTACATGGTTTAATAGATCATGTAAACATACTTCTTTCCCATGTGATAAGAGGACGAGGACTACAAAACCTTTCCAAGGAAATGACGCTGACATGGAGTAAGTAATATGTCACTTGAAGGAGCCAACAACAACAACAGCAATAAACTTGAGTTGTTATCTTTTTATATCATACTATACAGACTTTATATATGCAATGAATCCCATTTCCTCAACCTTAGGCCCAGGAGGAACATAAGCTGCTTTGTAATTACAAATAATATTTGAGTCAATATGAGTGACACGGAATGTCTTTGTAAAGGACAGATTTGTGTCTGTTCCTGGCATCATATACATCATTTTCCCCCTGAGTGATGGATTTAGAGTCTAATCTGTTCCAGAATACGGACAACAAGGCCGTAACCCAGGGGAAGAATTCGCAGCCGCATCCATGCCCATTCATCCACACCATTGCCCATTCTTGACAGTTTTACTTTGGTCTTCCTCAGCTTGTTTTGATCTATGTATGCATGCTGCTGCATGCAGAGAGACTGAGGAGATTCAAACCAGAAGAACACCTCAGCCTCTCTTTGGCAGTTGTTTCGGGGACACCATGTACCCAAACATCACATATCTCTCATTACACTACAACTGCCCTGTTCTGAAACTTTGGCCCAGGCCATTACTGGCAGAGGAAAGTCAGTTTCTCATTGCATAACATGCATGTTTAAAGGCACAGTGTGAAGGATTTAGTAATAGGATATGGTGAAGTTGTATGTTGAAGACAATCAGAAATATCTTATCCTGACAAGACTCAGAAAAACGAATCCCTGCCTTTATAACTTCTAGTCTGGATTACTCTAACTTTTTAAAGTCAGGATGTCCCAGCAGGTCCCTGAAAAGCCTCCAGCTGCTCTAGAACGCTGCAGCTCACAAACTGACTGGAACCAGAAGATGAGATCATATATCTCCCGTCTTGGCTTCCTCACACTGGCTCCTAGTAAAAAGAATAGATTTTAAAATCCTACTTCTTACTTACAAGGCCCTAAAGAATCAAACCCTGTCTTACATTAGAGAACGTATCACTCCTACAAACCAAATCGCTCTCTAAATTCTGACCTACTGGTCGTTCCCAGAATGAATCAAAGTAGAACCGGTGGTAGAACCTTCAGCTCCGAGCTCCTCTCCTGAGGAAGCAGCTCCCGCTCTCAGTTCAGGAGTCTGATTCTGTCTCCACCTTTAAGCTCAGACTCAAAACCTTTTTGACAGTTTATGGTCAAATCTAGATCAGGGAGACCTGAGTTGAATCGTCCACACTGAGCTGCTATAGGCTCAGACTGCTGGGGGAATTTCCCATCATGCACTTAGAATGAGAATGAGCAGTTTTGTCCACTTCCAGTGTCGAGCCAGTCACGGCTCGTCTACCTTTTCCGCTGTTACTGAGCGGGGATGATCGTTCGTCCAGTTTCACCGAGTAAACACAATTTGGCGACTGTTTATTATGGATGTCGGACCGGACTTATGTCAATTCAACAAGTTTATATACTTATTACAGATTTTTTCAAAAACACTATAGAATATATATATATATACAAATATAGATCTAAATAAGATTTATCTTTTGATATCGCTGAAAAAGTTATTTGTAGTTGTAGTTAATTGTAATGCAAGCCCTCACAGCACATCTCCCATTTACCTCGGAGTTTTCCATTGGGATCAATGAATATTAGTAAACACATTAGTTCCACTTTCTGAATGCAGCCCAAGCTTACGTTTTGAGAAGAAGCCGAAGTTGATGTGGACACTGTGAAAAGGCTGAATTCATGAAATAGTCATAGACAGTTGAGCAGGAAGGGGAAAGGTCAGGTGAGCGGCATAGTAAGTGAACTCTGGGAGCATCTGGTGGGATGGTGGCGAGCAACAAAGGTGTGAGTGTTGAGAGACAGAGGTGGTGAAGTTGATAAGAAAATAAAGGAAGAGAGGACAGTTGTCACTGTGACATAGATGAATCATATTTGATCAAACTTAAAACATGCAGGGCCAAGTACTGGTGTCTAAACTAAGGAGAACAGATCAACGATCACTTATCAATTCAGACAACATCATTAACCCCTGAGGGCTGAGTCATTACACCAATTACCCCTTTATCAGAGACAGAAAACATGTCATTGACACAAATCGACCACTTTAAAGGTCCAGTGCGCAAGCTCAAAGGGAAGCTTTATCAACATATATAGGAAGGAACTGTGTATAAAATGATAATACTGGATTTATTGACCTGTGCATAACCTGAATGTAGAAGTTGTTGTTTTGGTTTAGCAGGAATGAGCCCTTTCATCAATGTCTGTCGAGGGTGCTTTCTACAGAGGCTGTTGTGTTGCACCATCTTAAGTTTTGACAGTGTGGACAAAGTTACCACGGGGGGCTAATATGATTCAAACAGGTTTTTCTCTTCACACACATCGCCCCTCTTAAACAAATATGAAGAAAACAAGATGAAATGGATGAAAATGCTCGTCATGAGAAAAGACATTTGAAGTCGAAGCCAAATGAGTGGCTCAGACAGTCACTTATCCTCCTCCCTGTCTTTCTCTCCAATGTCACTTTGAGGAAACACATTATTTCCTCATCATGGTTCAGGGCCAGTGTCACAGAAGCGCCGCTCAATTACCAGTCTTAGTGGCAGGGGGAGGCGACCGAGCGGAAAGGCGGCCACAAAAGAACCAGGTAGCATTCAACAAGAAACGTCACCTCAGCCAATTACCCATGAGCTCATATGTTGCCAAAACAGCCATTAATCTGAGCGGCGAGCACACAGAGGGTGACTGAGGCTTCAAAGGTCTCCGCCGAGGGTGAGAGCGCTCACACGGTCAGAGACAAAGGAGGACATACGTGATACGGCAAACAAAAGGATTGATCATTTATTATGCTCTCAGCCTCTGGTCCTGAAACAGTGCAGAGAACTCTTCATTCTTTGTCAGTATTTACAAATCCTGCAGAGCCTGAAAACCTTAAAATCCACAGTAGTTACTTTCACAAGAGCATTCCAAAGCTGTCTGTACTATGAACTCTTGTCATTTCAAGACCCCAATAATACAAACCAGGAGGCCTGACGTCTCGCTTCGAGGCATGTGCGTGATGACAAATGTTATGTATGACAGATACGCTTATGTAGAAAAAAAAGGGAACCCAGACTCATACCACACTTCATTTGTGTTCATGAATCTACAAAGATCCAGGCCCCATTATTACCTGAGGTCAAGAGAAGAACCTGATGATCACTAATTAAAATACACCAGAACCAGACCAAGGCCAGAGAAAGTCCATTTATCATCACATGACTACACTTTTAATGTGCCCTGACTGTAGATGATGTTAACAATACTTTATACATTAAGATTGAGCTCAAATAAAAATCAAAGGGCTTCATACCCACCGGGTTCGATAGTTTGAAGAGGACATTATTCTGTCTGAAGCTTAGGTCAGGGAAGAATGGTTCAAGTCCATATTCACTGGATGACTGGCAGCAGCTGGGCCTGCTGGATGACTCAGCTCATGTAGAGAGTAAGAGCTGCAGGTCGGAGCTCCCAGACTCCAAAAACAACCGTCCATTTTGAGTTGTTTTTTACCCCATCACCATCACAAGGAAACATTGACCTCAACAGAGCTGATGTAGAGGTCAGATAATACAGATGGTAGGAATGCAGGAGAACCCATGTTCCACCATGGGTTCTCCTGCATGCTGAGAAGAATGAGGCTGAGGTGATGAACAGCTAACTTCACCTCTAGAGGTCACCAAATCTTACACACTGCAACTCTAAAAATGATTAGTAATTTGAATGTGCTTTTTTTGATAGCATGTATAAAGTGCATGCATTAGCCTTTCAAAGAGACAGTTCAATATGTAGCATGCATTTTGACCTGTCGTCATAGGAACAGCACAGGTGTAAGAAATAACATTTACAAAGGCTGTGTTCCATTTACATGTCAGTGAAACGCCACGAGCAGAGTCAGTCACTGTTGTCACTGTCCCTGTTGAGAAGGATTGAAGTGAAAAAGCCAATGGTGGATATAGGTGGCGAGGGTTTCTGAGAAAACCCTGTTCCCTCATCTATATATCACGACTCTCAAAGTAAAGCTGGGATATGTTTGGAACTTGAGAGGTTGTGGTTTCAAGTTGCAAAAATGAGTCATTTTATTATTTTCCCCTCTCTGTCTGAAATATCTCTATCTGGTGAATTTCCTTGACATTTTGTGTAAACACAGGCTTCCATGGATCAAAGATGCAAATGTTCACCTTATTGTTGATCAATGATCAAAACAGTGAAACCAATAGCTTTTCTGTCAACCTAATCTATATGGTTTTCATGTAATACAATGAGATATATATATATATATATATATATATATATATATATATATATATTTTTTAGATGTCTGCCAGTGTCACGCGCAGAACAGATGTAAAGAAAAGGGAAACTGCTCTTAGGACAGCTGTGGCTCAGGTTGGTGGTTCAATCCCCCTCTCCAACATTTTGCATGATCAGTGTCCTCAGACACAAAACTGAAATCTAAATGATTCCGATCGATTTTTGAGTGAAAGTACAGCTCAAATTCAGTGTGAATTGGTGAATGGCACAACTGAACATTGAAATCTCATCAGCATGGGCGTAGTAAATAATAGTAATAAGATTAAATATGAACAAAGTTCAGCTAAACAACAAAATGTTGAAATCCCAAAGAGCACACAGAAATCACTCAACCAGTATGTGCACCTTTGATACAGTCGACCAAAGAAGCACAGAGGAGACGCTTCATCGTAAACAGCTCACTTCAGTCAGGGACGTTTCCCAAACCTCTGAAAGTAGCTGCAATTAAAACACTCTTCAAAAACAGAAGACTGGATCTGTCCCAAACAGATGAGGAGAAACTCATCCATGCTTTCATTTCCAGTCGGTGCCTGTAATGGTCTTCGGACCGGACTCCCAGCTGCAGCTCCTTCAGAACACTGCAGCTCCGGTCCTGAGCAGAACCAAGAGCAGAGCCAACAGAGTCTTTACTCTGGCTCCCGTCAGACACACCATCAAGTCAACACATCACCCGGTGGCTCAGGTCCAATGTACATGTAACCCAGGTCGTTTTCAGACATCACAATTACCAAGGGTCCCTGAACATATCGCTAGACATTAGTAACGTAGAGCTGTTTCCTATGGAAGCTACATTTTCCGAGGGTCATTGAATATATCCTAAGACGCCAGCGGATCTGAATGGTGTTCCCCCCCCTTTCTTTCCGGGATGCACCCGGAGTTGTTAGCCGCTTGTTAGCTGACATGTGTCACTGGTGCGAGACGCAGAAGTCGAAGAGAACCTGTCCAGACGTGTGAAGGTGAAGAGTGAAGCTGCACTTGTTCTTTGTGCTGCTCGTCGTCCGCGCGGGAGTTTGGATTTCCGAGGATTAATCCCACGCTGCCTGGACCACTGTGCAGGACCCTGACGTCATCACAGCCAACAAGTCAAGAGGGTGGTAGGAGCTTCATCAAACCTTGGTTGATTTCCTTAAGGAGCCTTTTCTGAACTCGATCAACAGTGTTGTGATATTCTGACCTGCCCACTCCCTCTCTCTTCTTTCTTCTGGACCAAACGAGTTGAAGCCATAGAGGAGCTCATCCCACTCATTTTCACCAAAAAAGGGAGTTGTTATTTCTATTCAAATGTATATTGTTCAATCCAGGGAACTGTGCATAAATGTGTGTTTAGCGTGGTGGTTATCTACACTGCTTCACAGAGTCGCTACTGCCAAGCTGCTTTCAGGACTGAGATGAAAGCTCTCGGCCAACATTCAGTGTCATAGATTTGGCCCAGATTACGGCTCCGAGAGAGAAACAAAGGGTTCCATTCACCAATGACACATGAACAGAATCCAACCCAGATCAGGTGGAGCCCAGAGTCCGGACTAAACATGGTGGAGCAGCATTTAGCTCATCTGCTGCTCACGAGTGGAACGAGTCACCAACTGAACTGAGATCAGCTGCAAATATGAACATTTAAAGTTCAGGCTAAAACATCTAAATGTTCACGTGCTTCTGACTGAGCTCTTTTAAAGCATTTGACTGTATTTCGTTGTATTATGTGTATGTGGATTTTATGTAAAGCACATTGAGTTGCCATGTGTATGAATTGCGCTACACAAATAAAATAAAGCTGCCTATTGTTTAGACGGGCTCACAGTGAGGGGGCAGGAATCGAACCCCTGACCCTCTAGTCAGACAGCTGGCAAATATTATTAGTGATTTTATATAAAAATGTATGATTCACAATCTGCTGCCAGCATGGATCACAATCTGTGATTCACTCTCATTCTCTCAGGCCTTGTCCACATGGAGACAATCTTTTTCTTTGTTGTTTTGAAAAAACTCTCCAGATAGCACACGTGAAAATGAGTGAGATCGCTGTAGTAGAGCCTCCAGGCCTGAGCGGCGCTGTAACGCTGCCTCAGACCTGCACCAAAAACAGGGAAGAAGACACAGGGCATTGGACGATACGATGGCGTGGTGAGAATTTCTCACTCAGGAACCTGGTTTCAAACAGCACCGTATTCCCACCCTGTATTTACTGGAATACCCGCCATCAAATCTATTTGGCAGCTTCAGCTCAACTCGTCTCCATGTGGACGGGGACCAGCTCCCTCCTCAGACCATGAACAATAGAGACAGACAGTTACCGAACAGTTTATAATTTTAATGAATTAAGAAATCTCTCCTCTTTTCTATCGCTGCAAAGGTATTTTCTTTGTTTGAGTTGACAGAACACTGACACTCAGATCTTCTGCTGCTCCAACTACGATGAGTCGAAACATGAGGGGACCTGTTGTGTTCTCAGCGCCCAGTCCTCGAATGCCAGCAATTAAATATCCAGACAACCAGTGCAACTGAGATGTTTTCAGCTGTAATGGACCACGAATGTAAAAAATCCTCTTAATGCCTCCAAATCATAGCTTTCATCAAGTTCAAGTTCAATAGCCTGTTTACAGCGGCCAGCGCGTCCTCCTAACAAACAGCACCACGGCACTGGAGGTTTCCAGAGCCAGAGAAATGTTTGTTTGCTCTGAGTAAGTCATCTGTGGGGAATGCAAGCTGCTGATACTTTGTTTGTGAATGTGTGTGGCCATGAAAATACGCACAGACACACACAGAGTGTGATTGGCCGTACTTATGTGTATACATTCTGACTCTTGGCCAAACAGTATTTACAGCAAAGCCGTGTAAGTACTGGAGGGCCACTGTGTGTAAACTGTATGAAAACCAATTTAGTATCGTAAATATGAAATTGTGACATGTTTATGCAAATGCAATTAGTAAACTAATGGGCTTTCACATCAACGGATATTGATTGAAAACATCTGCTTGATGCGTGAGGTCATCACATTCCTCAGGAAAGGCTGCATTACAGCACCCGGAGTCTAATCAGCCACAGCCATGCATGTTCTGCCAAGTCAGAAACCAAATAACGCATGTTGTAAAAAATAATAGCTTGTCACTCCATCATTTGTTTCCCTGAATTGAATCAGAGAGATCAGTGTCCAAACTCACCAGTCACTTAAATCTCATTCTATAAACACGGCATCCTATTGTAAACACACGCAGCATAATGTGATAGTCATTAACGTAATCAATTTAATTGTGGCCAGATGCTCGGGCACATTCCTACAATGGCAAATATTAAACACGTAAAAGACCTCTTTTTGACTTGGAGGCAAATATCATCACATATAGATAATCTCTTCTGTCAAAGTCAAAGCTATTGAATCATTATGCCAACTATGCTTTTAAAGCTCCGAGCTCTCTGACCATGTGTTGAACGCGAAGCTGCTGCAGGGTCCGGACATGACACGAGAGAGGGCATGTTTCTGTCTGTCTGAAAAAGATTCACATTTCACAACTCATAATAGTTGTTTAGTTCTTTAAAATAATGTTTGTGTTATGTTTTGATTTGTTTTTTGGCTTCGATAACTACGTGTATGAACAAAGATGAACAACAATGAGGCAAGATGAAGCTGAATGGATGTAAGAATGTCAGGTGACACTGATAGTAAGTGAATCAAGGACGGTTTCTACAAGTTGTCAGTGTGCATTTGTGTTTGTGGAGATCAGCGTGAATCGAACAGTCAATGAAAAAAGTGAAGCCTGCTCTTTTGAGCTTTTCCAGTGTCGCCAACCCTGGCTTTAATACAAGGTTGCTTTAAAGAATAACAAATTATTTGAGGCAAATCAGTGATTTTGCATTTAATTTTGCCTGTTACATATTAATTTGACTCAAACGAGTCCAGTTTGACCTGTTGTAGGCTCTTACATTTCAGTTGATGTTGAATGTCATTGTAGTTTCCCCAGTCTGATCAGCAGCCCTGCAGAGCCCTGCGCCTCCCGTTTAGAAAAGCTCACACTGCTTGGATTGATCCGTCTTGTGTGAAAGACCTCCAATGTATTTTCTTGCAGGAGGTGGTGGCACCAGTTTTCTATACTATAACCCGCCACTAGGGGGTGATCACAATGTTTTGACATCACTTGTTTGCTTGTATATTCTTGTATGAAGTAGCTACAGGAAAAATACCAAGATTTGAAGCAGAAAAAAAACAGTAATACTGCAATTTCTTTTTCTATGAGCTAATGTAGAGACATTCTAACATTAGCTCCATCTCTGCTGGTTTAAAATTCACCATCCGTTACTCATTTGTCTTTAGCCATTAGCCTGAATGTGAAGAACATGAAGACGGTGCCAGTGCACCTGCTCTGTGGATGTCACAAGGCACAAGTCTAGTTTTCATTATCCTGATTGATGAGAGTATTTGGATTTGACAATATTGATCCACTCTGCAAACTGTTTCTTAAAGTAAATACACTCCTGTTGTACCGCGCATATGTAAATCAACATTATTCCACATCAAAGCGAATGCAGGAGCAGATACTTAGCACAGGTATGAATGTGAAGGTCAAGAAACGGCGAGCACTTGGCGAAAGGTTAAAAGACAAGAAAGCATCTCGAGCACGGATTACGTCTCATGAACTCAATCCCTTTAAGCCGTGTCACAAACCCAGCAAAGTATTAGACAGATTCCGCTGCAAGAATTCATCATGACATCTTAAAACCATTTTGCGCACAGCAGCAGAATAATATCATTACAGTTTGTAGAGGTGTTACTTCAAATGCCAGATCTGTCTGTAGATGTCTCTGGAGTTTTTTGATGCTTGGTTCCAGCATGGTTTTTAAAGAACGTCAAAATGTGCCCTCCTCAATTGAAGGTCAGTGCCCATAATAGGCACCAGAATACCACTGCTCATTCTTTGAATAATTACATATGAAAGGCTATGATTGAATACTCGCACACTGTTGTGAACAGATGCAAAAAAACATGCTTTGAAAAGACAAAAAGGCTATTTCATATTTATATCTTTTCAAAGGGAACATCTATTAATTCGGAGATTAAAGTGATATCCTGATACTGATTTTTTATCTATTTAAAGAAAATATTTTTAATATTTTGTCGAATGAAATAAATGTCACATCCTATGACGTAGGACCGTAGCCATTGCTAATCTTGAGTTTCCAACCCCTGGTAAGATGAATATTGATACATCTAAAAAATGATATGTGGTGAGCAATTTGAAAACAAGCACTCTTTGCTTTGAATGGGACAATGTCATTTCTTGTACTTTGAATGAGTACATGTGTGTTAGGGTGGTGGAGGAGAGATGTGTCTGCTCTCACTCCCTGCAATGTACATACAAGATATGAACAAAGCTGACAGCAGCACTCACAATACCATGTAAAGTAATGTGCAGGAGGAAAACACATGTTATTCATCTGGATTGACTTCTGCAAAATCTTAACACATTACTTATTATTTCAATTACTCGTGTCTTACAATGTAATTAGACGGCACAGGAAAACCCATTGGCCGCGCTACAGCTTCCCAAATGATCTGGGATACGCATGCCAGTTCGGTTTACAGGAAGTTTAATTGGACACGTGCTAAAATGTGTCCAAGTGCTCATTTATGGGAAAGCCAATGACATGCTGGCAGGCAGTGCGGCGTCCAGCTGCATGAACTGTCTGGAAGGTGAAACTGAGGTCATGAAAGCCACAAAACTGCCACTTTGCCATCATTTTGTAAAGTTCTCATTTGAAGGTAGTAAATGTGATTGAGTTAAAAAGCTACATGACTGGACACCATTTCCTCCAGGGTGACTCAAATAGCTGATATTCACCAACCACTCTTCCTCCCCAAGCACTATGAAAAGCATCAGAATGTATTCATGAGTTCTCTGCGTATGTGTTTTGTACTGTATAACAAAACATTACATTTACATCGGCTGAACCACAGATCCCATCAAGTCTGCCAATGAAAAGTATCATCAAACAAGCCATCAACTTTGAAACAAGGAAGCCAGGAGTGTGAGCATGTCAACTTACTTCATGTTTTAGGAATCCTCCCTACAGGACTCTGAATATGACTTTTCAAACCTCAAACTATTAACTGCAGCTTAGTCAATGTATTTAGTAACCAATGTGTTCAGGTCCAACGTACATGAATGACACATTAACAGAACACAAAGAGATCTACTGACTCAGGGCAGCCAGTCGAGCCCAGAGTTCAGAGTGTACATGATGAGGCAGTATTTAGCTGTTCTGCTGCACACTAGGGCTGAGAGATACTGGGAATCCCATACCAAGGAAGTACTGGGCTGGTATCCCCGATACTGATACGATACATTTATACTTTTTACCTGAAATGTCACGATCAGCGAATAATGTTGTGATTTTTGCCTTTAGTTGATTGTGAGTATGATTATGATAAAACACAGGACTTATAGATTAAATGTATTTTTTTATTTACTAATAACAATAGAAAACAATGTAATAGTATAAAATTAATAGAATAAGAGGGTTATTATATTTAGCCATATTCATATTTCAGGTTTGAGGTATATATATTCATATGTGTGAATATTTTTCTGTTCCAGTCAAAGCATTTAGATTTTTAGTGTCCGCTCTCTCTGTGCTGTCTCTGTCTCTCCAGCAGAGAGAGAGAGAGAGAGAGAGAGAGAGAGAGAGAGAGAGAGAGAGAGAGAGGCGCTGTTTGCACAGACAGACCTGGAGAGACGCTCTGTGAGGAAATTCGAGTAATTTGCTGAATGTATCGAGGAGAAACTGCAACAAAAGTATCAATCTTTGCACGCGAGTATCGATGAGATTCTGATACTCATCATGGTATCGATACTATCAATATTTGGATCGATACGCCCACCCCTTCTGCACACAGTGGAACAACTGAAGGGAGATCAGCCCCAAATGTGGACATTTTCAAATGTCCACATTTGGGGCTAAAATGATTTCTCTTTTCATGTGCTTATGATGAAGCTCTTTTAAAGCATTTGAGTGTATTTTATTTTATTCTGTGTATCATTTTATGTAAAGTACATTGAGTTGCCGTGTGTATGAAATGCACTATACGAATAAAGCTGCCATGCCTGCCTTTGCCTCGCCTAATACTGGTAAACTTTGCAATACATATGTGTATTTTCATTATCACCTCTTATTCTTGCTCACAATCTCAAGTTGATGAGTGAGACCGACTAATGCGCAACGAGACTCAGAGAGAAAGAGGAAACTCCAACGCATGCAAGTGTTAAGTGAATATGAGTGTGTCCTGCAGGAAATCAAAGCAAGTGTTATCTCAGGCAGATAATGGCATATGCAGGAGGACTTTTTGGCACAGAGCCAATGGGATGATACACCAGGTGGGCCTGGGCATCTACTGTTGAATTTTGTATCATAGGAGATCTTTTCTCTTGTTATTTTTTATAGTATTAATTATTATTATTATTATTTTCATTATTACAAAGCCATTGTATGTAAGAGCCCACGTGTTAACCTGTTTGACTGTCATATGACCTGTGTGCATGCACCACCACTAGATGACGCCATTTGCCTCGTTAAGCAGTAAAAGCTGCCTAGTGTGCCAACTTGTTGGCTGGAAAAAAACTGTCCCCAAGATGTTAACGAGCACGGCAAGATATGTCACGTCAATGTCGCATATGATTAGTCGCCAGGGGGCACCAGGGGCACCTGTGCGGCCTCCTATTGGCTGCTTAACTGCCCAGCGATGGTTCTGGAAAGTACTAGGCAAATTTACGATCACCCGTAGAGCTTAGGAATTTTGGTGTCCAGTTGTAAAGCATGATAAGAGTGACATCAATTCTGGTGAAACGGTGTGTAAGGGGACTCGGAGGGACAAATTATGTAAATTGAACTGGACCAAAACACCAATTACAATCAATATGTAAAGGGGTGTGATGCCTTATTTTCACACCCATTATGTTCAATATAAAAATGAAGTCTTGTCTTTGTTCAAGAGTTGTTCTGCAGAACTGCTCAGGCTTTGTCCTCAGCTATGGAGAATAAAGCTCTCTGGATTCAACTTTCCTGGACTCTGCTGCTTTTCTTTAAGCTGGATTTATTTCATACTTAGTGCAAATTTAGTTGACACCATTAAGGTTAAGATGTTGAGGCCATGGGCGCAGATGGCACTGGGGATGGGGGGGCATGTCCCCCTCAGATTCATAGTGACCCCGATCCGTCTCCCCCACATTCCCTACATGAGGCGACAAACATCGCCGGTAAAACAGGAGGAATGCTCTGTTAGACTGCAGCGCGCAGCCCGGAGAGCCCGGCATTTGTGCGCTACCACTAATGGTGCATTCATGTTGAACACAAATGTCGGAATTTCCAAAGAGTTCCTCTAAGAGGAAGTGACGTACCTTCGAGGGGAACCGATCGTGTTTCCGGGAACGGATTGACCGAAAACAATTCCAGCTTTTTTCTGAAAACAAACAATGTAAGTAGTCCATCATACGTCTGTTGCCTGTTCAGTGAGGTCCATGGCAGGGTAGGCAGGGATCAGCCAGAGCTTAAAGTCAGTGTAAAGTACAAGTAGATATGTGTCCTGAGTTTGACATACCACAGAAAAGCCCTGGCAAATTTGAATGATTAAAAAAATTGCCGAATATTTTAAATTAGCCTTGCTCTAAATATTTTAAGACGGGGAAACCAACAAAAGCCAAGAGTATAGACTCAGCCTTTGTCAATACTGTATTTAAAAACTGGAAAAAAGCACTTGACAAATTTTCCATGCATGAGAAATCAGTCACAAACTGGCTGTTACAACTGCTGCAAATGAAAACAAGGCCAGGCACCACACAGTTGAGCAGTGCAGTCAGTACACAGCACGCAGAAAACAGCTAGCCTGTTCAAAATAATAGGGGTGAGATGTTCCTGGCGAGGCAGGGATTGTCCTTTAGAGGGCATGAGCATCCTCAAGGGAACCTTCACCAGCTTCTGAAATACCAAGCTGAAGATGCGTCATTCAGTAGGTGGTTAACTGCAAAGAGGGGGGTGCACACATCTTGGGATTGTCAAAATGAGTGGATACATTTGATGAGTTCATCAATTATCAGGAAAATTGCAGATGCGATCCGGTCTTTACCAGTGTTGAAATATTCCATTATTGTGGACGGGACAAGGGAAGTCTCTGGAGTTGAGCGGAAGGCGATGTGCCTACGTTATGTTGACACTGATTTGCTGGTGCACGAAGACTTCATAGAGTTGTATGAAGCAACTTCTACAACAGGTGAAAACCTGGATCATTTCTGATGTTCTGTTGTGGCTGAATTTGCTTATACCGGGCCTCAGAGCTCAGTCACATGATGGAGCTTTGAATATGGCTGTAAATGACTCAGGTGCACAGGCTGTTATTCAGCGAGCACAGCCATTAGCACCATATTTACATCGTGGAGCACACTGTGTCAATTTAGTTCCACAACAAGCTTGCTCAGCCTCGTGTGTTGTGCGAAATAGTTTAAAGCCATTGTTGCAGCTGAAGGAGAAGGGCCAGCCCTGTCCATCAGAGGAAGACTTGAGACTCCAACTGACCATGTTCAAAAACAAGTACAAGGTCAACACAACTGCAGATGCTGTGTGTGCTTTGACAGAAATGCCCCCTGAAGTCCATGGTCTTTTGGATCAGGTAGAGACACTGGTGAGATTGTTGGGTGGTTCCCGTTTGATCTGCTGAGGCAGAGCGCGGTTTTAGTGGCTCACGCAGACTGAAAACATGGTTGCGATCAACCGTGACTCAAAAAAGACTCAATGGCGTTGCTGTGTGCCACATTCACAAGACGAGAAATTGCCCAGCAGTATGTTCAGGGAAATGAAAGGAGGAGAGATGTTTGGGGTCCTTTTGAGTCTACTTCTAAAATGGTTTGTTTTGAAACACTCTTTCTATTAAGTTGTCAGATCTTTTTCCGACAACAGACGAAAAGACAGACCGATAAGCAAACAATGAACAAACGAACTGACAATGGGAAAACACGAAGGGAATATAAGTGAACAGTGAGCAGCAGGTTGGAGTGAACATTCACACAGATAGAGTCACTTCTGTCATTTCAAATGTTAATTCAGGTACAGTACAGTATACCTGCTTAATGTTTTTGTTCATACATAAATGTTTAAATAAAACAGATCTTGCATAAGGCATGAAGTTTTGGTGGTTGATTCCATTGAATGGGTTATTGGTGGCATTCCAGACGAATAACAGTTTAATCACGTATGGCTAATGTTGATCAGGTTGGCCTTTGTTTAACAATGTTCATTATTGTTTATCCATGATTTCAAATAAGAATTCTCCAATGGCTTTTAAATGCAAACCATTGGCTCATATGCTATTACAAAGTAAGTACTTGAGTGCTAGTTACAGCCCAAATGACTCAAAAAAGAACATTTGCTGACAGCTTGGTCCCCCCAGTTCAAAAATCCCATCTGCGCCCCTGGTAGAGGCTTAGCTTGAGCTCGACTCAGCTTTCAACTGGCCCTTGTCTGGGTCCATCCGCCCGCCTGATGCGCAGCAGAACAAGAGAGCTGTTCAAACACAACAGCGCAATACACAAAACTTAGCAGGTTAGTAAGTGGATGAAAGTAACCAACAGGTCAAATAGACACCAATGATTGAGATTAGCTCAGAAAAGAGAGCTCTTTGAAATACAAGCACGTCACTCACCCGAGGCCCCGACAACCGATTATATGGCCCAACTATTTCAATGATTTGTCTCCTGTCGTTTGAACCACCTCCCAGTGAAACCCAACACTGACGGCTGCATGCTTTTATCCACTGAGTCCAGCAGTGACCAGTGGCCTGTTGTCAAACACACAGGGTCTTCAGTGGGACGAAATCGAGTGATTTACCTCAGTGAGATACGAGCTATCTCCCTGGTCTGCTACAAGAGGAACGCGAGGCTCGGTTATAGTGTTAGTTCAGCTCGGAGGAATTCACACTAAATCAGGCACTCAAATGAAGGGCTGCTTCAGCTTTCAGGACTCCTGTTGAAATCATGGCAGGGCAAACATACAGTGCAGATGACGTATATACAGCACCCACATTTTTAAATTCCAACACATGTAATTGGTCATGGTAAATGAGACATCATAATCCAGTACCAACCAGTCGCCATATATCCTGGATAATATTGTTTTATGTTGATTGGCATTTTCCAATTTATTATTTTGATGCTTTGAACTGCATTGTTGTTGTCTACTATCCACATTTTTTCAATCAATCAATCAATCTATCGATAGGCAACAATAATACACACAGCATAAATATGGATGTATAAGTCCTGTTCGATCTCTGGGTCCATCATAATTCATCACCATGATCGAGGAAGCTCTGCCAGATCAGTCACGACTGGAGACGTAAACATACCACAGCCACAATATCCATCCTCACAGAGCAGAAACCACTGCCACCATCAGCACCAGCATCCTCATCCTGCTCAGCATCGTAGCATCATCCCAGTCACCCACCATCTCAGCCTGGATGCAGACACTGCAGCAGCAGAATTAAACATCTATGGAGCGCAAGGACTCCGGAAAAGAAGTGGGATCAGTAACGTGGTGTATGTTAAAGGTGCAGTGTGTAGGATTTTGGTCATAATTGCCACTTAGAAGAATATGACCAAACGATTACATATTGAAATCTTCACTGATTTATAATCACCTGGATGTTTTACGTTTTCCATGACCCTTAAATGAGCCCATTAATGCATATTTACATGAGGAACGGGTCCTCTCTACGGGGGCCACCATGTTTTTACAGTGGCCCAGAGTGGACGTTGTAAACATCTTTTGAGGTCTAATGACAACTGGAGTTTACCATAGGTCCTCCTGCATGATCAGGGGGAGGCTGGGCTGATGGATACAACATGCAACTTCACTTCTAGATACCAAATCTTAGACACTGCACCTTTAATGGGATTAATACTACCAAGTACATGGTAATGATAATATTGAAGGAAATGACAAAGGGTTTGTGACATGGAGTAAAATGATGAAATTGGGGGTGGAGAGTAGGAGAGATGGGAAGTGCTCAGTCAGTGCATGATGCAGTTTAAGCCTATAGCATCTTAACTAATGGACTGTTCTGATCAGGACTAACCTGATGTAGTTCTAACTATAAGCTTCAGCAAAGTTTTGAGATTGACCTCAAAGGTAGAGACAGAATCAGCCTCCCAAACTGAAAGTGGGAACTGGTAGCACAGAGAGGAGCTTGCTAACTGAAGGTTCTACCACCTCCTCTCCTCTTACTAACTCAGGGAACTACCAGCAGGCCTACATTTACCGAGTGAAGTGATCGATTGAGATGGTGTCATGAGTTTTGTAATATAAGATGAGGCCTGACTGAGTGAAGTATATGTAAACAGCTATATAACATTAGGACAACTGACTATATTGTATGACTGCAATCTCATATGGACTTTTGTCAGTGTAAATATTATCTTGTGGTTTCGAGTAAAAAGAAGCCTTTCCATTGATTTCACAATCCAGGAAGCAACTACAACTATAATTGATCTGTATATGCTTTGAATGGTTCTCAGGACTAGGAAAGTTACATAATGTTAATAATATAACAGCTATTGTCAAAAACAAAAACAGAGGGTAGAGGAGAACAACACTTTTCAAGAGCCTGCACCTCAGACTTGGCACCATGGGACCTAAAAATAGAGCATCACGCTCGATGCCACTTTATCTGTGGAGCAACACGCTGCTGTGCCCTTATGTTTCCTCAATGTACTGCACTTCAGCTATCAGTCACATAAAGACTTTGGCCAGTTTCCTCTTCCTCACATCAAATCGAATGACCCGTTAGAGGCCAACAAGATCGCCAATCCTTTTATTCTAGAAAAGTCACACAAGTTTTGTTTGTTTATTAGTTGTGAGGACACTTCCGAACAAGGATCTTTTCAAACTTCTAAATGTAAACTGTGTCATTACTCTAAATTGGGTTTTGCCCCATGCCCATAATAGTAAGCAAATAAGGTCCAAAACCATGAAAATATATGAACAGGCTGCAGTCTTATCTTGCACCGCCATGTCGCAATGATGTTATTAATGGAAGAAACCAGATTGTTTGGATATCATATCCCCATGATAATTAAATCAAAATGTTTTGAAACGAAAGTTTATCCACTAGATGACCGCTGGCTATATCACAAATGAATTGATTCAGTGTAAGTAAATAAACACATGGATAAGAGGGTTTGTACTCGACTGAAAACACACTCTGACCTTGTTTCTCTACAAATCTATGTAGGCAAGTGATCGTGTTATGATGACATCAGAATACCCTCAAGAGGCATGAGTGAACCAAGGCAGGAAAAAAAAGACATTTGACATCCACTCCTCATATGTACAATTCTAATATCTGTGAAACACAACACATTGCATAAGGCTTTCTTCTTCTCTGCCCATATTCCCCAGATAGTGTTGCACAAACAAGCAGAGCTCTCCAACCACATTAGTCTCATAGTTTGACTCACCAACAAGAACTGCCTTCCATAAACAGCAATTTGATTCACTTGTTGTCATTTACTTCACTACTGTCGGCCGCGTCCGTAACTCACTTCGGATACGTGAGGAATATCTCATGTCCAGTTTTCTGTGTAGTAATCGCCCAGCAGGAGAAGCCTGTGTCCTGCCTGCTGCAGTCACTCCCACAGCCAACTGGTCCGGACATGCAAAGCACACAGCCTGACTGTCACCACCACGCTGCTTTTGCATAATGCAGATGTGACAGTGAGTTCCTTCCTGCTGCCACAGACACTGTCAATGGAAATGCATGTCTCTTGAAACATTGATAGCGACTCACCCATCGAGGAGGTCAGGGCTGAATCATGTGGCAACCAGTCGAACCTTTTATCACTGGAGGCATTTACATCCACACCATCGTCTTTTGATGTCCCTCTCTACTTTTAATCATACTTGTGATGTTTGAATGGGACCTATTTATTCACATCCCTCTCGGATATTTCATCAATGAGTTTAATGTTAATGTATTCTTTGTTTCTTATCTCTGCTGATCTCTTGTTAGCTTTTTATTCTCAGCTGTAAAGGCACAGAAGCAGTGGTGGGATGGAGTAAAATATATTTATGTAACCACAATACCCAAGTTAACGTTTTCAAAGATACAGTGTTTAAGATGTAAAGACATTAAGAGGTGAAGTTTTATGTTGCAGCTGAATAACCCATCGCTTCAGCGTATTCCACAGTACGAAAACATTTGGTGCAGTCTTCAGTTGTCATGTATTTCTTTGACCATTAGAGGCTACTGTACAAACAGGCAACACGATGCAACATGGCTGCCTCCATAGTGACGACTTTCTCCCAACACAAATATAATAGGGCTCATTCTAGTTTAATGAAACCAACAATATGTACTGTCGGGTATTTTCACACTCAAATGTACATCAACTAAAGTGATGTATATCTCATTTCTGTCAATAGAAATGTAAACACACTGGACCTTTTAAAGGGGTCACATCATGCAAATGTTCATCCATTTGCTCTTGCTCACAGAGGTCCGAAGTGTTAAATGGACTGCTGTGGTCAAAATACTCAGACCACAGCATGTTACAGCTGCTCTCTCCAGTCTGTTTTGGCTCTCTCTGAATAGTGCTCTGTTTTGAGAGCTGCTGCCTAAGATGTCACTCACCACCTCTCCTCTCTTCTCCCTAGTCTGCTCGACCAATGGTCTTCATGTTCTGAGTAAGATGGGGCTTTGAACCATGTGCTGCTCCATCACTGTGAGAGCATGGAGATCACAATCCTTTCATACTACCAAAGACTGAAGAAGCAGTCTGGCCTTAAATACTTCTCACAAACGTGTCATCACTTCCGGGATATCAATATAAAAATTAATTTCAGCCACAACTTCCTTCTTTCCTGTGAAGTTGGTAGCTGGTGCAAACAGGCTTGGGGGGGGGTGCTTGGGGCAGTGGTTTGTCCATCTCTGTCTCTGTCTCTGTCTCTGTCTCTCTTTCTCCCTCCCTCTCACAAACACACAAATAATGAACTACATTGTGGCACTTGCCGGATCAAACGACATCGTTCGGATCCCGTGGCGGGTGCTGATATGACGCCCTGCAGGGCAGTTTCTGTATAAGATTTGCTTCATGCTGCTATGAGGTGCCGTGATGGATCTCGACTGAACAATACACTTGGAAGGGAAGAGCAGAGTGTCCAGTGAGGAGCTCTGTGGGCTCCTCAGCTGTGGGTGGTAACAATTCCCCCTGTGATCAATTTCTTATTCTCCAAATTGATTGAATTGAATTGAATTGAAATACTTTATTTAATCCCTTGGGAAATTCAGCGCCGCAGTTCGCTCACATTAAACGATAAACAATAAACATAAAACATAGAGGTAGTCGAAGGACCACTATATAAACCGGGGTAAAACTATACACTCTCAGAGAATGATAAAATAAGGGAGAATCTAAAGAAAAAATCACAAAGAAAAAAACAATGACCACAATTAAACTCTACCCCACCGCTCACACATACTTACACTTGTTAGACAGGTTTTGTGGATGCCTTATAATGTGCACATGACATGACGGTAAAAAGCAGATAACTGGGAGTCATCAGATCTCTGGGTTTACTTCCACTTCAGAAACTGAGATCATCTAAAAGTCCTAGTTTATATGTGTCTTCTCAGATTTCAGTAGTGACATAAGACTCAAACTTCCTCTTATTTTCAAATCATCCGGTCTTGTCTTGTTAAACATAACAGTGCTATGGTGTGTTAATAAATAGAGTTTGCTTATTTTATATGCTTAAATGAACTCTCCTCTCATCTCCTTGATGAAAGGAGAAAGGAGCTGTGGCACAGTGTCTATTTTCAGTTTTGTTTTGCCGAGTCACAATCATTGAGTCACATTCCACAGCCACTGAGTCATGAGTCATGAGTCACTGCTGCTACTTAGTGTGGAGCCATCTGAAGCCCGACGGATGTGTGGCTAGTAGAGTGCGCGTTGTCCGGCCATGAGGGACGGACGCTTGGTAATGGACAGCACCCAAGTAGAGACACAGCGAAGTCGACGCCAATGTCTCTTCTCCTGAAATGGATCATTATCGACTCTCCGCTGCTGCGTTGTGACTGTCCCTTCCGTTTCCGACAAGTATTTGTTTCTACACATGCGTAGATGTAAAAACGCAAAATAAATCAGATAAACGGGTATACATGTACAGAGATATGAGAGGATTGAGGATAATTCAGCAGTTATCTAATAAAGGCAATCGGATTATCTTATGTACATGGTCACTGGAATAATAAGATAACTAAAATAATCAAATAATGATCTGCCTTTGTTAAGTAAGCATGCAGATACGTTGCATGTGTTCATCTGAGGGACGGGCTTCCAGCTATCTTGAGGTTTCTGCAGGAAATTTCGAGAGATCAGCGATGGTAGGAAAGTGGAAGCAAAGTATCTTCTGGCTCAGATCGATGTACATAGGGCTTTCGGTTTCCTTTTGTAAGGTGCTTGGTGATGTCAAAAGCCTCGTTGACATGCTCCAATCCAGCAGTCTTGATCTGGCAAGGGCTGTAGATCGAGTTAATGCCCTGAACACATTTCAAAACGAGTGAGCTATGGAGAAAGATTGAAGAACTGTTGGAGCACTGAAAAATCATCACAAAAACACAAAGTAAGAGACAGCCTACTGCCAGTTCTGGGTCTCTTGACAGAAATGATGAGCTCTGTTGGACAGAGGTACAGTGACCATCATATTGATGAGGACTTCAACAGAGTTTGCTTTTATCAGATCGTTGATTGTCTCACAGTTGAGCATGAGAGGCTTTTCCAAAGACGAATTGTGAGACAATGCAAGGGGTGCAGTCTGTTGAACCAAAGAGATCAACATTCTTGAAAAAGGAGCCTCTGTTTGCCTTTGCACAGACCTTTGAGTCAGATTTGGAAGATCTCAAACATGAGGTTCCCCAAAACACGGGGCTTCTCCTGAGGAGAGAGAAAAGTGGAGTAGACAGACCATCTACTCTACTTGATTTTGTTGTGTTTCTGGAGCCTTATAAAGAGGCCATCCACAAGCTATTTAGACTTTGCAAGATTGCCATTGTTATTCCAGTCATGACTGCGTCCAGTGAGAGAAGTTTCTCTGCTCTAAACAGTTTCAGTTTCCTTGGTATTCTCATTGTTGAGCCAAAGAGAGCACATACCCTCAGTGTGGATGACTTTATGAAACATTGTGTCAGTTCTCACCAGAACTGAAGAATTATGCTGTTCTGAATCAATCCAGTTTGGCATTGGTGTCGCTATCCAAAGATAATTGGACTAAACGGAACTGTTCTACCTATACTTGGGACAATTTGCTCTTAGGACGCTTGATGGTTCCTATGTTCTTGATGAAACTCTGCACTATGTTCTGGACAGATGCAATAATGTTCTGCTTGATGGTGCCACATGTCATGTTTACACTCTGCACTGCTTTTGCACATTCAAAATGCTTGTTGGAAATCTGATGTAAAATGATCTAGTGGGTATTTTATATTTTATTCACTAGTTACAAGTTTGTATTTTTTGGTTAAATAAAGTCTAATGTATCAAATTTCTTCCATGCTTGAACTTTACCTGCTGAGAATAGTTCCACTTCATGACCCATATTGTTAATGTAAAGAGGACCCATGTCTTGCAAATGACTACACAACAGTGTGTATGTGTGTGTGTGTGTGTGTGTGTGAGTGAGAGAGAGAGAGCGAGAGTGAGATACATCTAGGTTATGAAAATTGTCAAGAAGGCATGTACCTTAGAATATGTTCCTACATCAGTATGTGGAGCGTTTACTGAAGCCTTGCACACCCTCTGGTCACCTGTTGTGTAAAGGTTTAGCTCTGCCACTGCTGAAGACTAGATATAAAGATTCTCCTGGTTCCCGGTTCATTCAAAAATGGGCATAGAGGCGGAACACGCAGAGCTGTGTGTCGGTTCATGGTGTACATGCGGTACATACCAGGTCGGCCCAGCTGTCAGTCAAGAGGGCATGGCCTTAATTATGTGCAATTTTTAAAGTTAGTCTGAAGTGATGTGTCCTATAGGGAAACAACATGGATCACTGTCTGAAATTATAACTATTCAAGCAACAAAATGTCACTGAAAATATATTTTGTCACTATCTTGAGTCTTTCCTCAAAAATTATATTGACACTTTATTTTCACAAATCCAAAAAAACAACGACTTTGTAGAACATCTGCCTCACCACCATCACTGGCTTTCATGAGTGGCTTGTGATTTGGAATTGATGAGTACAAAATCCCTTTTTTCTGTCATTTCATCAGTACATGGACAGATGGAGATACTTCACTGCTTGGTGTACAGCTCAACTGCACTATTACATGCTAGCTGCCGTTAGCTGTATCTACAGCTAATCAGACTGTAAACTACCTACGCTACAACTTCACTCATGAGATCTTTCGACGGACAGTTTCGACAGAGAAGATGTTTATCTGATTTGTTACTCACAGTTTGTGTTGCTTGGTCCTCAGCGCCATGTCTGTCTCTCTGCAGCCAGCTGCCTCTCAGTAAATCCAGCTCTCTGATAGGCTAATGAAGTCTACCTGCTGGGGTCATGCACGGAGCTGTTGTTGGCCCATTTAAACGATAGCCATCACTGCTTGGTGTTTGCTGTAGCTCTGTCCTGAGCGAGCAGTCCTAGCTTGGCAGGAAGAGACGCTCTTGTTATTATGGTAGGAGTGTCCCTCTGTCTGATATGGTGGGAAAAAAATCTCTGAACAAAACGTAATATACATATTGATCAGCTGGCTACATTTCAGTATCATTATTCTAATGATAGTATTCAGTAATATTAAGTCGGAGCTTTACTTGAAAGCACATATCTGTGCACAGTAAGAGGATCCCCTTTGAAGAAGGTCAATGAACGGGATATCACTTAAAACAAATCAGAACACTGGGTTGGATATTTCGGGGTAACGTCACTACATAGTTTGTGGTGAGTCACAGGATGGAGTCTGGAGGCCTGAAAAAAGGAGGTATGGAATGACCTTATGATGTTGTAATTCAACGTAGAGCATGTCACTTTCTCTAAAAATAACAGGCAGCCAGACTGAAATAGCAGCTCTATTTCTGTTTCTGTGTTTCTGTTGGACGCCTCTGTGTGCAGGGAGAGAGGAGGGGGGAAGGAGAGAATGTGTCATTTTGTTTTTCATTCTTTCCCCCCTCAAAATAGGAGGGGAAATCTGGAGGAGAGAAACATCAGCAGGGAGCAGCCAAAACATTTTCAATCATCCCCTGCAAACAGGTCCTAAAGCATCAGAGACTCACAGTCTCCTCTTTCACTGGCAAAGACAGTGAACATCCTTCTGTTGGTCACAGTCGGTTTGACTGTGTCATCCCAGGCAACAATGTGGCCTAAGCAGCCTGATGCCATCAGAAAGCCCCTCTCAGCTTGGAAGAGCAGGTTTAAGAAATTCAAGAAATTAATTCACTATATATTTTTCATTGTGACTCTTTCTGTGCCATCCACTTGGAAATTGAGCGCTATGAATCAGTACAGCATAAATATAATACTCTTTCTCCTTAAGCTGACAAGACGTCGCCTCATCACACTGTTCCTGGGCCACATACAGCCCATAATACCACAACTTGAGGGGAAGCTGGCTTAGGTTGACTTGGTTTTAAAAGTATCTCAACTAGAACAACTTCCTCCAGCCTTTTTCTGGCCCAAACACAGACAGGAATGTGTGTGCTCAAAAAAAGAAAGAAATAAAACAACTTGCTAAATCTACCAAGCAGGCTATCACCACACAACATGACAGTGATGGCTGACCGGGACCACTAGGACTCTGCCAAGGCCCACTGCTAGTCTCAGCAAACCACCTTTACATTCCCATGATCTGGATTTTCATTTTTCAGAACTATCCGTCTCCTTGTTATATTTAAATTACAGTATCCTTAAAAACTTATTTCACAAGTTTACATCTGCTCCTCGACCTTGGATTTGAATGATTACTGCCCTGGCTTGTAATGTCATATCCTCCCACCAAGATGTCTGAAGATTCATCCTTTAGTTTTTGATTTGATACAAACAACCCAAAAAAGGATATATTGACATATATTGACAAGTATGCCTTTTTTAACAAATAACAACATATGATTGCACTATATTAGCTAATTGAAAGGTAATATATTTACACGTGCCAATTATATGTTTACATTTTGATATATATCATAAACATATATGGTTGTGTATATATAGGGGATTTATGACAGAAATGTATATTGCCGTACAGTTTTAAGAAGCAGGAGGGACATTGTTAGAAAGGTTCTGATTGTTTCAGTTGATGATTATTTGGACCTGTGTTGAAGGGGCTCAGTGTTTCAAAGTATTGTTGTGTATGAGGTACGTCTCGTCCAACCTCGGCGACTTTGATCCTGTGACACCCAACGTCTTGTTGACGGGGCGGCCGGACGGACCCTCACCTCGAGACCCAACTACTGAGCCGCCGTCGCTGGAGGCACCAGAGACTCACACCTTTCTTATGGTGACGGCCGTTAGAAAGGTTCTGATTCTTTCAGTTGATGATTATTTGGACCTGTGTTGAAGGGGCTCAGTGTTTCAGTGTATTGTTGTGTATATTTGTTACTTCTACATCGGGAACACGGTTGAGCTGCGAGTGGCATGTGCCTGCCCCTTTAAGGATCCAATGTATCCTGAGCGGTTTACGTTCTGCACGTTCAGTGCGCACTGACGTCACGTGTTGTTTCCGGAAATGTGAGGCAGCCGCGGCGAACAGGGCTAACCGGTTACAGCTTTGACTTTGTCCACCCAGCAAGGTATTTATTGTTGATTCGGTTCCACTGTCCGCTCGGATATTTTTGTGTGAACCCTTGACTCCCTTTTGGCGTCACTTGTCTCTGCATCCGGAGAAATGCGGTGAGTTCGAACTCGGGTTGCCGCCCAAACCTGTTTGAGTGACGCGCACTCCTGGTACTTCTGGTCTGAGAGAAAACGAACACTGATCACGCCGCGGTGATGCGCCTTCAGTGCCTGCTCTGCCCTGTCGATGCCGATGAACAATGAAAGTGGCTATAAACACAACTTCAACTCTGTCACGTGAGTTCTTACCAACTCCCCGGAGGTGAATGGAGCAGATACAAAACGAACCAGTCCAATCATACGGTCCTTCCCGTTTCCTCTCCAACAGACATACTATATTACGCCTTATCTACAAAATGATCTTTGCCAAAATGTTAAATTTGTCTAAATATATTTGAGTAAAGTAAAGCAAAATAAAAACTGGTTTAGCTAAGTTTCAGAGAGCCGAATACCTGAAGCTGCAGGCTACAACAGAAATAAAGCTTTCATACCATTTTTATGAGCGGTGTTCCATGTCATCACTCAGTCAGAATTGGCTCATTTCCTCCATCCAGCAGACAAAGAGGAGCATTAGTTTCCACTGTAAGTCATGTTTCTTACCGTAATACTACATCCAGCTCTGTTTTGTTCTCCACCACAGCCAGGAGCAAACTGGAGAGAGCAAACAAATGCATAAAAAACAGACTGACACACTGATCAATTCAAGAATTTCAAGGATGTTTTGTCTGCAATATAGCTGGAATACAGTCAATTCCAGGGACTACGGTAACAACAATGTTAAACATTACAGTAGTCATTAGAGAAACGTTTATTTTAAACCATGGTCTCATTTGCTTTCATTAATTAGTCAAATAACAAGTGTCTGGCCTGGCGACCTGCACTGTTATGTGCTGTTTATGTATCTTCTACAATCTCATCTTTCAAGCTATGACTGCACATCCCCATCAATTTCCCTATAGCCCTCGCTTTCTCAAATTCTTTCATATTCTCCACAAATACGCTGAAATTCTGCAGACGCTCATTAATAAAGCTGTCTATTGATAAAATAAAGCTTATTTTTTAGCAGTAACACCATCCATCGAGTCAAATTGTGCAGCAGAAGACGCACGTTCTCTGATTATTTAGTCTGTATTCTGAAGAAATATTGAGGTGAAACTCCATCACCTGGTTCAAATATATGAGAGCGTGCCTCTGCCAGTGCTTGTCTAAAAAAGAGCATTTGGATGCCAACTGAATGACGAACCGCTTATTGAAATAGTCCGATGACAGGATTAGATTGACTTGAAAACTTGGAAGGGTTCATGTCTGGGTTTGCTTGTGCCAAAAATGTGATACTGCCAGACATGCAATCACCGTATGGATGTTCCATCGTGAGGTTCGAACCGCTCGGCAATGGCCTTTCTGTCTGACGCGTCATCCCCTGGTGATCTCATGGCTAACGATGACTGACTCAACTCCAAACATGAGTGGGGTGAGATATTCAAATGCTACAAGGCAGCTAGAGGGCATGCGGCTACAGTAAACCAGGGCCCGTGATGTAATGTTTCTCAAAAGCAACAGGGCGAGGTCTAAACACATGAAAGTACAGGTCCAATTGGAAACAGATTTGACCTGACAAGTGTGATTGTAGCCTGTTGTTTCAAGACAAGACCTGTGAGTGTGAGAGAGAAGGGAGATTGCACTGGGGGAGTGAGGTGGCGGGCCTCAAATTTCTTTTTACCATCCATGAAATCCACAAACACCACACAGCCAGGGTAGTCTTAAGAGATGGAGATGAGCCTGGAGGTGCAGCTGATGAACGTGCAGGACCAGCCAAGCAACATAAAAAGAGAGATCTGTGCAGCCATTGAAGTGAATTTGGAGCAGTTGTTTCTAATTAGGTCTGGCTCCTGGGATCAGCCCAGAAGATACGTTCCTCCTGAACGTCTCTGCTTCTATAAACAACTCTCCTCTGATGGTTGAGCTGATTGGGGCCTCAGACCTGCCTCCGCCCAATTCCTGCCAATGCTAAGGAGTCAACTAGATTTCACTGCCTAACAATAATCATATATACATCAATATCAATATCATATCTGGAATATTTCATGTCAATATGAAGGGAAAAATAATTGCCATTGAGAACATCTTATCTGATTAGTTCAATGTTCATTTTAGGGCCTGACTTATTGGTCTTGATAAAACTGTCGAGGTTATTCTACTTCATTTTGTTTTGCTCAACAAAACTGAAAACACATCAGTCAGGTCTTGTCAGTAAGATCTAGGTCTCATATAGTGATGCACTTTTCTGCTTTAAACATTCTCAGCTGTGGTTGCTTTTATCTTTGTTGTGTCAATAAATCAAGTAATTAATGGGAAAAAGCAAGTTATCATTTGAGAGCAGCAGGAGAGGAGTTCTCGTCTGTGAATAAAGATGGAGAACACGCACACACTTCGTTTTATTATAGTCGCCCAAACCACTCTGAAAAGGAGAATCCACAAGCCAAAATCATTAATCCCATAATCGTGTATGGTTGTTGTGCAGACATGAGAAATGATGCATACAGTATGTTTTATACTCAGTTCAATATTATGCAGGAAGAGCACCACTGGGTAATGGAGGACATGTAAAAAGATAACAAGTCATGATTTGAAAACGTATCAAAATGAACTACATAACACCAGCATGACATTAAAGGTCTCTAAATTATGAACCAAGGACACAAGTTGCATCTCATGAAAGTCATTTGGAGCTATGGCTGCCACATTATACACAAAAACATGATGTTCTCATTCTGGTTCTCCTGGTCTATCACCTAAAATCCCACAAACTTCACTTTTAATTTTCCACCTTTCCCAAAGCAGTATGAAATATAGCTAAATAAACTTTGAAGGGACATAGTGCTCATTTATTCATTGGCCTGCTAAACTCTAATCTTCCACCTCTATAATTGAACTGGCTGTTGAAATTCATTGTGAGAGGATGCTTGTCAATTAACACTTTTACCTCATGCTGATTAAATGACCTGTTGGGGTGTTGCTGCCAGCTTGTTTCACTAGGTGGGTCTCACCTTCATTCCAATCCCCTTCTCTTTCACCCACCCATCTTGAAAACTGTTTCCTCCAACGCAATTCTGATTTCATATTTACCCCTCACACTTCTACAGCTTCATCATCTCTCTGAGTTTGAAAAACAAGTTCACCTTTGCATTATCACCCAAAACATCTGCTCTGGCTATTATCATCTTCTTCAGTTACCAGTCCAAAGCCTACAGTTATGAATCTTAATTCTGCGATGCTTTTGAAGCCAGTATCACAATGCGTACTTGGGTGAAATATCTTCATCCTTTTCAACCACACTTTGATCACTAAGCAGGAGTGAAGCACAAAAAGCTGTTTCGAGAACTCAAAATTGGACAAGTCAAGTGGAGGACAAGTGAAGTTCGCAATCCTTTATGAATGACGCAGCACAATATTATTCTACGGTTATTTATGTTTCAGCTCTGTTTTTCCAGATTGCTCTGCTTTGAGACCGAAGCTGCACATTTAAAGGAGCCGACTGCATACAGTAATCTAACTCCGCAATTCATTAGCTTCTTCTGATGGGAGAGTCGAGAAAAGATATATTGCATAACTCACTCTGAGTGGTTGATGGCGGCTTGATATAGCAACCGGGGTAATCCTGATCCAGCGAGGGGGTGTCCTCATCCAGCCCTGCCGCTGCTCCTCATGCACAGCGCTCAGAGTTCGTGTGAGCGTGTTAGTGTGTAAAGCAACGTGTTCTCTCCTCCCAGCGGTCCAAAGAACTCTTTAAGGCTATTTATAAGGTGCCCTTTTGTGTCCAGCCAGGCCAGTTACCTCTGCTTGCTTTATTTGAATGTTATTTGATAGATAAGTGAGGTCACTGGAGAGGAGTGATTTCCATAAAACGAGCAAGCATCCACTGGGAATTGATGAGTTCCAGTGGCTCAGTGGCTTGGTAATCATTCAAACAGGCTTAACCCCTCCCTCATTTTATCTGCCTTGATCTCAAGACTGTTTGTTCACCCATCCACAATATTCCAGGTCCCACCTTGGACAAATTCTGCTCAAAAATGATGATGTTTTGCCTGTGTCCTCCTGTTGTGAAGCAGTTCTCGACGTAGGCTAAATCTCTGTTGAAAAGGAGACATTTCTTGCCCTGGATAAACACTTATAGTTAATCTGGTGGTTAGTCACCAGGTGATCGGGTCAAAGCATAAGTGCTTTTGATTTGCCATGGGCTGACATAACTAATGAAAGAAAGCTGCATTTACAATAAAACATGCACATACATATTCACATAATAATTTGATGATGAATCCCCAAATAATGGCATTTTTAAAATTGACTGCATCTGAATTGCCTCATATAGACAATACCTATGATGTCGGTAATCTTTGTTTTACATCTTGAATGGTGACATCACAGAGTTTTGTTAGAGTGCACATTTCCCAAGGAATCCAAACATCAGGGTATTTTTTCATCAGTCCAGTACGTGGCAGTACTGTATCTGTAAACTCCTATATACAGTACTTCGTCATTCAATTCTTCTTAGAAATGATAAGGTCTTATTCTCAAGAGCTCAGTCGAACATACCGCTGAGTAAAACAACATCTAAGAAAAGCCTAACACTGGGGGGCAGTTAGCTCATCGGCCACTTTATACTTCCAGTAACTATATTGGTTTATTGTTATGGAGCTCGATCTGTTTGATGCTTGTTTACTCAACAGTTTTCCTTGAACCTCTGTGATAATGCACTTCACCAGGGAACCATGTGACCAAAGACTATGGTGATGTTGATAGCGACAAGTTCTACAATAAAGCTCAGACAAGGTGTGTTGCTCTTGCTTTCATTTAGAGTTTTTATCCCCATATGTGTAAACTATTTTATTCATAGAGTGAATCACATACATCATTATTCTTTTTGTCTTCTTCCAACTCCCATTCAAGTGATTATTTTGAATTCATCAGCACACGTTTTTAACACACTTGGAAAACCAGTGACAATAAAGTCTTGAGTACAACTTGTAAACCTGCTTGTTGTCAGTGTGTAGTATTAGTTCATTATAAGCAGTATCCTCAGTTGGACCAGGAGACATGTGACACGCTGGTTCGTGACAGACACACTGCACCTTTAAATAGTTTTGAATAAATGTACAATTACAGACAGTTAGCCAGTTTTTTCTCTCATTCAATCAAATGTCTTTATGTTCAAAGAAAAGCAGTTTGACAGACAGTACGGCTTCTGGGAAAAGTGGTATTGCAGCAGGGTGGGAGGCATTAAGAGCTTTCAGCGATGCCTCGAGGCAGGCTCATGTGATACCCTGTAAGAGAAGGGCTAATATTTTACAGTCAGCTGGGTATTTACCAGAAGCTCGTATCGTCCACCTCAGATCAAGACCAGAGTACCAAAACATTTGAAGGATGAGCAAAGGACCTGCCTCTCAGCCTTCTTCCGGGGAAAATAAGTGTATGCTTATCAACAAAGGGTTCAGTTGTTGGCCATGTCGACTACAAAGACATATGTGTGTGTGCGTGTGTGTATATTCCAGAATTGGGAGGGTTGGGGGGGGGGTGTCAAATTATTGAGGTCTAACATTACGTAGAAGTTAGGCATCCAATATGTGAAACCACAGAAGCCTATGAGCCATAGTTGTGATGTAATCCATGATACATGGCAGTAAAATGAAGAAAATCCTCTTTTGTAAAACATGAGAAAGAAAAGTCAGCCTGTTTGATTGATGGAATTGTTACAGAGTCTACTTAACAATCCTCTAAATTTAGATGTGATTTCGTATCCCTCTCCTGAGCTCGGAGTTCTGGCCTGGGACCCAGGCATTACCTCATGCCCTGGAGCTCTGAGTGAGTGCGCTGTGCTTGAGGAGCGGGCAAAGAGGCCACTGGCATCCAGTCATAACAGCAACTATTGGTATGTTGAACTCAGCTCAGCCTGGAGTGTAATGGCAAAACAAGCACAATTGTTCCAATCTAGATACATTATTCGCTCTACAACAAACTGAAAACATGCTCAGGTCTGGACAACACGCAACTTGGAAACGAGAGCCAGCGAGGAGCTAGGTGGTCTGGGTTTCCTCAACGACTCCTGTTCACTCATTTATTTGCATAGCATTCGTCATAGATCACGTTTGTAAAATGTACAGAGACCTAAGTGAAAGAAAATACATCAGTGATGAGGACATGCGCCTTTAAGGATTTTGTCCACAAAAGTTTATTGGTCTCAAAAACAGAGTTCTCTGCCCTGTCAGAGGGCTGAGTGCCTATTGACGTCAGGATCCAACATGGCGCCTCATAGCAGCAATGAAGCGCCTCCAGTACAGATACTGCTCCATAATCAGCCGCAACCAACAAGGTTCATCGATGCAACAGTTACCAACTTCACAGGAAAGAAGGTGATGATGATGATGTCTCAGAAAATGTTGGCAAGTGTTTACTAGTTTGCAAGAAGCACTTGGAGCTGGACTGCTTCTCTAATCTGCAGATCAGTGCAAGTTTTGCCCAAGATAACTCGGTGCGCATCTTGTGACGCAAACATTAAGAACCACTGGCCAAACCTATTCTGGAAGGGAGAGGGGAGGGGGTGATTGACAGTGGGAGTTGCTGTGCGTCACGCCCCCTCAACACAAAGCATTTTTCTGAGAGAGCAGCTTTAACAGCTTGTCCTTTGAGTCATTCGATCGCTGCAGGTCATTTGACACTTAGTCAGAACCTCAGTAAGATATTACAAATGGGTGAAAAATAGTATATGACTCATTTAAGAGGCAGCTGAAGCACCTCACTGATTATTTTCATTATACTTCCTGATTCCTGGCACAACTGACCCTTGTCATAAACGTAAAAAAATACACCAGTATAGAAAGCCACTATAGGAATCAGCTGGTTTATAGATTAATGAAATTGAGTAGTGATTATCTGTCCACTCTGCCAGCCACAGAATGTGGAATATACATTGATAAGATACATTTGATTAATCTGAAATGATGTCCCTTCAGCCTCTTGGCATCAGACAGGTGCCAAAATCTCACACTGTGCCAAGAGGTGTCATGTATTCAGACATCTATTCTTTTGTTACTGAGTCTGTATAGCTAATACGTTTACCACTTACAGTTTCATCTTATTGTTGATACATTGAAAGATAACTCTTAGACATCACTAGATAATCTCCTCGAACCTTCTCACAATTCTCTTTTTCCTCCTTGCTTGCTTTGTTCTTCTTATATGTGGCGTTAACTTAAGAAGTCTTTGTGAAAACCTTATGCGATGTATTTGACCAAAGAAGTGAGGCACTTTCTTCATCAGCTGGGGGCAGTTGTCAAGTCACAAGAGACTGTGTCAGTTGGGAGGGAGGTGGCAGGAGCTCGACAAAGTGTTTTTGGGGGGAGAGTGAAAACAGGAGCTGGAGCAGTGGACACAACATCTGAGGCTCTCAACCTACAATGGTGGTGACAAATGTATAACCCCAAAAAAGAGTAAGAAACATTTCCTTTCAATGAATATTTCATTCTAGAGTAGTTTTGGCCCATTGTAGAATATCATTTTGTCTCAGAATCATTAGACAAAGTTTCTGTTGCCTGGCCTGGTGGCAAACTGGAGCCCTGCTTCTTGGGGGAATGTAGCCCTCATTGCCTCAAAGCTACCTCATTTGGCCAATCAGTAAACTTCACTTGATAGATGATCACAAAAAAATGTATCCTCACAAACAATCTGCAGTTCCATCGGTTAGTACACTGTAATTATGGCCAATGCTATTTAAAGGTACAGTGTGCAAGATTTGATGACACCTATTGGTGAAGTTGCGGGTTGTATCCCTCGACTCACCCATCCCATTTGAGCATGCAGGAGAATCTATGGTGGCCCTCAGTGATCATCAAAGAAAAACGTGGCAAAAACAGGGCAGCCTCCACTGGGAGGACCCACTCCTGGTTTAAGTATACATTAAAGGGCATTAAAGTCATACATTGAGTTTAAAAAAGAGTTGGTTTATTATTGATTGGTTTTATAATCCTATTTATACAAATGGATGTGACAAAAATTGAACAAAATCTTACACGCTGCACCTTTAAGTAAGGCCAACGCTACAATAAATTAGAATTATTCTCCAACAATGTAGATTTGGACCCCTGATGTTCCTCCTTACACTGATTGAACCGTGCAGCCTCCCACATACTCAACCCAAACCCACTAACTGAACCCAGATGCCAGAGTCCCTCCACAGAGCGTATTAATGCCTTAAGCAGGTCCAGAAACCAGAGCTCCAACGGCACTGACAGAGGGAAGGAAAACCCAGTGTTTCAATATCCAAACACCATAAAAGACATCAAAGGCTGTAAAAAGTCATTAACTATTTTATTCCAGATTGACTTCTTCGTACCTCAAAGACGAATAAGTCAAATCAGCGAGTTATCCTGATGTGGCTTTGTTGAATTGCAATAATGCTGCATTGAGTTTTCCCCTCAGGAGGCCTCCACACTCACCGTCTATAACCTGATAGGTCCAGGGAGGTTGAAAGGCAAATCTGCATGATTTGCCTTTCAACCTCACTGGACCTATCAGGTTATAGGCGGTGTCATACACCCAGGCATGAAATGAGATTTATGTCTGTGTAATCAGAGCATTGTCCACATCTATGATCTTCAAGATACAGCTGTGGTTGTTTTTCATGGTTCATCTCAATCCCATTTGCTGCATTTCACTGTTAGAATAGCATGAAAGAATTCAACACTAACATGCACGGTGACGCCATGTTTAAGTTTAGAGCATTTCTGTCCACAGCTTGGGTGACGTGTAGACTTTGAGCACCTTTTTATCTTCAGATTCTGACATTACTGTTGAGGAATTTCAGGAAAACGAGTGTAAAATCTTTTATTTTTAGAACTTCAGCAAACATGCTGTTCCGCCACTACTCAAATAACATGAATATTACATGACATAACTTGTATATTAGCTTTCAGAATGGATTTCATCACGTTTAATGACATTGAAACAGAGGAGACATGGTGTGCTTCTTACACCAGCTGTTACTTTCAGAATATTCCTTCCCATGGAACACCATTTAGCCCAAATAGTTGTGGTGGGGTTTATACTCGGTTATCTTCGAACAGCGCCAGCGGCCAAATGATTACTCATTTAAAACCAGTCTCTGATAATATGGCAAAGTCTTAGGGAATTATCACATTACCAACAACTTGATTATGTTTTTGTTAAGAACTCAAGAGATACAGTAAGTTTCACTTGACCTTCTGTTTGAAAAATGAGTGTGGCGTGCACATGGCTCCATGGGAAATCAGAAGAACATTATGCCAAGAACTACTCCACATGACATCAGCCCATTTTCCACTGAAACACCAAAACTACCTAAAAGAACATAACTAATATTCAGAGATCCCACAAACCTTCAGACACACAAAAACTCTTATCTTGATTTAGGATTGATTCCTGCTGTCAAAGCGCTGACATCCAACAATATTCCATCCACAGAGCTTTCACCTGCATGCTTACGCAACACGCTGCAGAGTCTTTGATACATTCAATTTAGTTTGATGCATAATCTTTTCTCGGCCAAGATAAACACAACACTGTTGCTGTTAAATCTAGCAGGAGATTTTGGGACAGGCAGACAGGGTGTAGGGATTACAGAGGGAACTAAATTAAGATTCCTCTCTTGTCTGACGCCATATTTTCATGGCTGAGGAGAAACACTGCTCAGCCCTGGCGTTTGAGCCAACAGGTAGATTTGCAAATACTTCTTTTACCTCTGTCTCACAGCTGCAATTTAAACAAGCTGCTATTGTACAGACATTATCGAATCTATTTCCATGTATGTCATCATGAGGCTATAAAGGTAGCGTGTATTTGGACTTTACACACCTATAGAGAACTAATCACATAGAGACAGCCATCAGGGGCATTTTATGATTTCATGTTTCTCTAATTGACTGTAAATAAACTCCCTGATGTCCGGCCGAATCAACTCAGTCTTCTTCTAGTGCCCATCTGCAGTAGTGGTCATGAAACCCGCTTTCCCATGTTAGTGGATGAGACATGGACCAAACAATTCAAATATACACGTCAACATGTTAAAGGTGTAGTGTGTAAGATTCCGGTCATTTTTCTCACATCTAAATATATGACAAAACAATTACATACGGACATTTTCATGAATTTATTTATTTTATATATTTATTTCTCACATTTATTTTGTTCCCCCAATACCTTCAAATGAGCCCATTAATGTATATTTACATGAGGAGGGGGTCCTCTGAATGAGGGCCACCATGTTTTTACAGTAGCCCAGAGTGGACGTACTTAACATCTTCGTTTTGTCGTTTAATGACAACTGAAGTCGACCATAGCTTCTCTTACATGTCCAGAAGGGTAAAGGAGAGGCGATGGATACAACATGCTGAAAATGTAATTCACAGAAATTTCTCACTTGGTTTGTCACAGAGCATATTCATACTGATTCAAAGTACTCTGTATATATTTATAAATGTTGAGCATGTAAGATTTAGGTTAAATTATTTTAATTTGGCAAAAATGTAATATATGATACTGATGATTTACGAGTGCCCAAGAAACTAAATTTATGACACTTTACTTTATGTCCCAATAAGTAAGCTCTTTATATTTTCCTCATGTGAGTCTCCTCGGAGGCCACCATGTAGCACAGTCACGGCTTTACTGTAGCTCAGAATGGACAAACTCAAACCTTTATTGAGTTTTAATGATAAGTGAAGGCTCCCATAGTTTTCTCGTGGATGTTTGGAACTAATGAGGCGTGGTGTATTTACTGGATCCTAAACATTGTGCCTTTAAATATTCCATCGTTTACTATAGAATTTGTGGGAAAAGGTAGTCGACCGTTGAGCGTGAGATTCATCAAAATTTTCAACAAAACCAACAAGTAGGTTTGAAAATTAAATCATGAGATGTGTAATGAAGATATATGTTGTTTAGTTGTGTTTGTGTTGTGTCGGATTCCAAAGGTATTTATTGTGCTGTAGCCACATTTTGTGGACATACTACTGAATATTGGACAGGCGGAACATTAAAGGGGCAGTGAGTAAGATTTGGTGACATCTAGTGGTGAAGTTGCAGTTGTTCCTCTCCAGAATGGCACAGAGTGAGGACGGTGTCGTCTGCAGAGTATTGACATGAGACATCTGTCACTAGGTGCCATTACCACTTCACATCTTCCCATGAGGACACCGCACACACATGCACATTATTCTCCACCTTGAGGACGAACACATGCCATCCAGTGGGTTTTCAGCGAGTGCAAAAGGGTGAAGGAAATGTTCCATCACTCCGGGTAAACTCTAAACAGCCTAATGACACATGGCAATATAAAATGGAAAATTCAAAAAACACCAGTGAACCTGTTTGGAGGCACTCCTGGTACAATAGCCCAAACACTGGGCTTTTGAGTAATCATTACTACTCACAACTCAGCACACTGGAGATGTTAAATAAACACTATACTTCTGTAAGGCATATACAACAAGGCCTAAATTTACTTTAGCTGTATCACAGGAATCTGTGAGCGAAAGGACACTCACCAGCCATGCCAGAGACAGTATCTTCTAATTCCCCTGTGCTTCTAAAGAAACGTACAACTGTAGGCTTTGGTGGCCTCTGAGATGACACCTGCCTGTTGCATGACATGTGCCTAAAACTGTTTTTCCAGTCCGTACACATGTATTCTATCTGATGTATAACACATTTGCCTCAAAGAGCGCAATACAAAAGCAGAAAATCCTCACAATCACTCAAGTGGATGGTTCTTATGAGATCGAGAAATTATGTTCAAACATGGATGCTGGGGAGAAACCAGGAGAGATGCGGACCCTGGCCATTTAGGTAAAACCCTGCATATAATCGGTTCTTAATTGGACTTGATTACACGGCGATTAGTAAGAGTTGTCTGAACCCGGCTGAGCGACACAGTGAGGTTAAATAATGCTGAAGCCCAGGTAAGGTGTCACTGCTGGGCTAAAACCCAGTGGGCCCTCAGTTAGAGATGAAATTACGCCTATTAGATTGCTACTATTGCTCAGTGCAATTTCATACAATTCAAAAAAGGGGGTAATAATGGCTTGATAAACACTGTTCTTACGGGGTCACATTGTGCTTATTGAAAACTACTGATTTATTTGTAACTGTTTTTTGGAATGAATATACTTAGATCAGATGTCATCTTTCATACTTTACCAAATTGAAATCAGAACAGATCAACACTTCAAACAATCATATAATGAAATCAACATTTCAGCAAACCTTCCATATCTTTCAAATCGTACCTCTCCAATTAAAACATAACACATATGTCAGAGGATGACCTCTGAAAATGTTTATTATGAAACAGACGTTTTTATCTGAATTAATCTCACTCTAATGGGTGAAATTGCACTAATTGTTTGAGGAATATTTTTTGCTTAACAAAATACATGTACTTTCTAAGCCATTACAATAATTACTACCCTGGGCTTTCTGCTATCTAGAAAAAGATCAGACATGCTATTTGAAAGATACAAATGCAGCCTGAAATTAAGTTTGGAATCAAAAGCATGCACAGTTGTTCTTTTGCATCTTGGACAGTATTAAGGATCTTTCTTCATTACATGTGCAGGCCACGTATGGAGAAACCTATTTGGTAGTATCACGCCTTCCCCCACAGAAAGGCCCAGACTTGCTCTAATTGGCCCAGCTGGCCAAGTCACATGTGACTGGTCAACTGTCTCCAACATGTGTTGGAGGTGATGTGCCAACTGACAGAGAAGACAGACAAAAACAGTGGCAGCAGCTCAAATATGAAGTCGAGAGAAGATCAAATGCGAGGGGTTTTAGCTGCATCCGAGAAAGTGTTAACTTCAAGCAGGGCGCAGGTGGGATGTTTGAACTGGGGGGAACCAAGCTGTCAGCCAATGATTTCAACTCAAGGAGTTATTTTTGTGTAATTTGGGCTGTAACTAGCACTCAGGTCTTGATATAGTCATTAAATAAGGGCTCGTGATAAGGACTTGCATGCATGCCTGTAATTTCCTTGTTCTGAACATTTTGCACTGGTTGGAAACTCTATTTTACTTTACTCTATATCTAAATACAAACACTGTGTGTTGTTATTTGATGTAATGTCATGTCATGTCATCTTCAACCGCATATCCAGTAATCTGGGTCGTAGGGTGTTTCTACCAGTGCGCATAGGGCCATTCGGGGTATCAGTGCCACGGCCAGTGATACTGCATCAGGGCCTGAGTAGGATTCGAACCAGTAACCTTTGGTTCTAAAGGTGACTGCTCTAACTACAAATACTTATGACATCTGCTGAAGATTGGGAATCTGAACAGAAAACTGCTGTCAAGCCATTCTGCTTTTGCCCAGGAGATGTTGCTACACAGTAAACCCAGAGTATTAAATTAACATGTAAATTGTCTATATGTGTCTACGTGGAAGGAATGTGTCCGTTGAGAGTGTAAAACATGTCAGGTGAACTCAAAGAGAGTTACCCTTGAATGGTTCAGCGTTGAAATGACATTGTTTTTTCTTTCGTTAAAACCGGTGCTCTGACCAATTATCTGCATGTTCTTGCGTTTACTCTTGTTTACGCTCCCGTCTTCCTCTTCCTTCCTGTTTAATCCCGCTACCTCCAGCTGTCTTTGAGTCTGCTTTAAGTTTCCCCTGTCTGTGCTGATTTCACCGGTCATTACCAACACAAAGCACAAAATTCCAAAGTTGTAAATATTTTGGAAATATTCCTGCCACAATATTACTCCAACATGTGTCCTGTTTGCAAAGTAATGCTGTACATGCTAAGACTTATATTTGCTCTCCATAATAAGTGTGAATAAGCCTTACATTTATGTCATTCTTCTGGTCCCCTAACAGCCATTACTAACCTAATATCCTGTTTCAGAGAGAGTGAGTCAACAGCATGTTGCTTTTTGCCCCTCACCAAATCACAAAAGTATGAAAATTACCCATCCACTTATGGCCTGCAGCTCTTTAAAAGCCATCAGTGTTCAGAGGCCAGACCTGACTGGCAAACCGACGACTCTGCCTGAAACACCACCACCAACCACAAAAACTCTCAACCCTTTCCGCCCCGGGGGAACAAAGTGACCGGGGTCACGCGGAGTTATCAGTTTTCCCACACTTTACCCATCGACTGTATAAAAAGATGGACGTAGTGTCTGTGACATCACCCGTTGGGCTCAGCATAGTGGTTTTGTGGCAAATTGTGGGCAAGTCCTCGTTGGCATCTTGTGGAATCCTACCTCCTCTTGGTTCCTGGTTCATTCAAAAATGGGCAAAGAGGCGGAGCACATATAGAGCTGTGGGTGGACTCATGGTGCCGTCACCTCATCCGCAGTACATAACAGGTCGGCTCGGGTGTCAGTCAAGAGACCACTCCCTTAATTTTGAGTCATTTCAAATGTTGATGTAATAAAAAGGAGCGATTTTTTACACATGTGACTGATTGAGACCAGAACCGAAGTTTGTACAACCTCTCATTCATTCACCTCTGAAGGTGACCATTTTAACATGGGAGTCTATGGGGATTTGCTCCCTTTTGGACTGGTTACGCTATGAACCGCAGGTTTTTTCACTTCCTATTGTGCTTCATCCATCTGCACCGGAGGTTGCTCCTCGGCTTTACCCGACTTTGCTTGACATGTCGCATCCCTCCAGAGTGCCAGGCTCAGAAATAATCAGACATACAGTGTCCTTTTTGTCTTACTGTTAGGATGCTTCCAAATGTGTAAGCTCAGTCAGTGCAGGAATTCAGGACCACTTGCCTAACATGTCATCGCTGAGATGTTCAAGAAAGCTGTGCAGCCGCGCATATGACACACAAAAAAAGGCCCAAATTGTTCTGATTCAACTCTGACTGAATCAGGTGATACAGCTTTTCTTGACATGAATTGAACGAATCAATCAGCTTCCTTACCAGCAGGGGGAAATCTAATTCTGAAACAAGTCAAGATTAGTGGTTTTCCCATGTTGCCAAGACCCTGAAAAATGTTGGTGCACAGACAGCATCAGGTGTCAAGTGCCTTGCTCGGTCCTGCCAGTGTCAGGTTAAGCTCTGTTAATTTGGGCAGGCGAGGCATTGTGGAGGGTTTGAGTGACAACTTGGCAGCACACCAGGAGACAGGCTTTCTTTGAAACTGATGCTTTATGAATTGTGGCATATCCTCAGTGCTGGACTTTGTGTCACATTTCTCACCAGCTCTGCCAGGAATGGACTTGGAAGCTGTATATGAACGTTATACTGCTACACAGCTCTGTGAGAGAGTGAGTGAGTGTGTCGCTGAGAGAAAGTGGATGCAAATGAATCAAATTCTCTCAGCTCACTTGTGGTCTTCTTGTGGTTTCAGTGTTTTCCAATGGTCGATTGCCGGTCGTTGAAATTGCTGTCTTTGAAATCCAATCGTCCTGAGTTGGCAGCGTGTGTTGAAGTCTCATAACCAACAGAACTGCTTTTACGTGGCATGTCACTGTCACACATATGAGGTAATTGTCAGGCACATAGGCATGAAATTTTGGTTAATCTCAAAGACACAATCTGTGTCTGCAGGCATCTGTTGGGGGGGGGGGGATTAGGGATTTTACGTTTTGCAAGGGCATGTATAGGCCAAAGGAAGCTGTGAGTGTGTTATACTGCAGCCTCCCTGTGGTATTTCAAAGTGCAATATTAGCATGGTTGACATGCTGTGTAGTATGGATGTATTGCATGTGTGTGTGTCAATGTTTTCCAGATATTCCTCATGTTGTTGGAGCCTTAAGTCTGTTGGGGTCAGTTAGAGGTGACACTAATCACAGGAACGATGAGAAAAGATTGTGTGTAAAATACGATAAGGTTATCGCAACTACTGTTACTGTCAGTACTGCAGTACCTTCGTGAACAGAGCAGCAGCTGTAACAGAGGCGGCGGCAACTCCTGCATTGATGGCATCTCCCTGACAACCAGAGTTTAGCTCCGCCTCCGTTCGCACACCTACTGGACCCACTGTACCTACTGTACCCACTGTACCCACTGGACCCACTGCAGCTGACCTCGACTGGTAGATTCCAGGCCTTCCATCAGGCCATCCATGCTGGCTCTTGAGGATAAGGGCTTGATATTTTTTTTAGTTTGCGCTCGCACGCCTCCTCAATCCTATCTTCCCAGGGTACTGTTAGCTCTGTTTGGTACCCCTAGACCAGAGGACCATATCTGGTCTGAGGCTAGTGTGGGCTATCTCCTCTGGGAATTTGGACTGTTTCTTCAGTTCAACCTGCATCTCTCAGTCGTTTGCTGAGGCCAAGATGCCTTTGCTCCTCTGTCCTGTTGCAGCAGTCTCTCCTGACCTGATGTAGTTGATAAAGTGGGGCCCGGTGGAAAGTTCTTTTGGCTTTTTTCTTGCCTGTTCTACTCCATCTGCCAACTGAGCCAGGATCTTGTTGTGACGCCACCAGGATTTCCCGTCTGCCAGGCTTGACTGGTGAGATGAGAGGACATGTTCCAGGTTAGCCGGCTTCCCGCAGAGCATGGAGCTGGGGCTCTCTGCCAACCCCCATGCGTGGAGGTTTGATGGAGTAGGCAGGACATCATAAACGGAACACAACAAAAACTTTATCTGATGTCCTTCTATGCTCCAGATGTCCTATCAGGTCAGGGCCCTCTCTCATACTCCCTCTCACCTTGTCCAGCTGCCCTGCTTCTTCATAGCTCCGGCCTTGACATGCCGGGTTTCCTCCTCAGCCTTCCGGATCTCTGTCTGCACCATGCTTCGTTCTTCCTTTGGGTCCGTTTTTTTCCAGCTTGTTTTGGTTGAGCAACCCAGTCCAAGACCGGTCCTGGACACTCCCCTTCCTCAGTACCAGGCTTCTGGATTTTCAAGGGTTAAACTCCATCCAATCGGTGAGCTCAACCAGGTCCTCCAATATCCATCTTCCTTAGGTACAGATTTTGCCGTGATGGTACCTGCTGGATGCCGCTTGCCAGCTTTGCCCCACGACGCAGCTTCTCTCCTGACTTGACGAGGAGGTTCATCGCTGTTGAAAACAGGATGACAAAGATTGTGCAGCCAGTTACAATTCCCACCTCGAGCCTCTGCCAGTCAGTGGTGAAATCTCCACAGGTGAAACGCATGTTGAAGTTGTCGAAGTAGCACTGCAACAGCTTCTGGAATCGTTCTGGTACATGGTAGGTCTTCAGTGTCAACTCCACTAGCTTGTGGGATATTGTCCCATAAGCATTAGTCAGGTCTAGCCACAGAACTACCAGGTCACCACGTTCCCCCTCGCATCTTCAATGATTTTGGTGATTACGCTGGTATGCTCAAGGCAGATTAGATGACATCATGAAGGAACTCACTAGGCAGTTTGTGTATTTTGGCAGAAACATAGTTTAATGAAGGAAAACAGGTCGTTAAACAAATGAGCAATCAGATAAGGGTAACAATATGATAAACCAGTGGTCTGGATTCGGGACCTACCATCACAGTTATTGACAAGGCGGAAAATGCTCAACTTCTGAAATGAATTTAATGAAAAGATGGTGCAGTATGAACCTGGGATAGTACAGAATATATGCCAACACAAAAACGGTGTGCCAACACAAAGTCTAGTCAAAGGCCTGCTTGCTGCCCACTTTTGCGTCGCAACCCACCAGTTGAGAATTACTGAGAGGCTCAATTCATGATTCAGCTCCAACACATAACTTCATTCCTGGATGTCGATCAATTCTACACACTGTTAGTTGTATTTTCATCAATGTTACAATCTGACAACCTAGGCTTTCAGAGCACATATCAATGTTTCAGAAAACAAGACATTTAAAATAGAACACAACATTTCATAGACTGTGGAAGGGGCTGGACCAAACCTCTTGTTCATGGTGCTTGTTGCTGACATTTCAAGTTCAAGTTCAAAGTGTTTATTGTCGTGTGCAGTAAGGAAGCAGTGTTCCCCTGTACAATGAAATTCTTACTTTGCTGCCGGTAAGGAATGCCACAAACTTATAATAAACAAAGTCACGATAAACATATAAGAAAGAAATATATACTAGAAACGTCCTGACCTATTGTAGTTTCTTGCTGCTGTGTGTTGACCTTCAGAGCCACCACACAGTTATTGATATTCCATCGGAGAGAGAGAGAGATGCATAGAGATGTATGGCAAGACATCAGATTGACTGTTGAGCTCATGTTTGCTCCAATGATTTATATGAAAGGAATGATGATGTCCTGAAAAACAATATTGGTGAAACAGCAACGCAATTCATATAGGCTATCATATATTTGAGATGTTTCACATCTGAAAGAAATCATATCATTACAAAAGAAGGTGCCTACAAAATTGTTTTTAAAAGTGAATACATTTGTTTTGATGCTGTTAAAGTGACATGATGGACCAACAGATACAGGAGAGCTTCACTGCCATGAGGTTGTGATGCCTGCAAGTGTATTTGTTCCGAATGCATTTGTTATTTCTATCGTTACAATCCATATTCATGGTTCATATTAGAGCAAACACAGACACAGATGTGACGAGAGAATATCACATGACCAGGGGACATGATGACTGCATCGACCTTCTCACACACTCGCTCTGTGGAACGACTTGTCCTTCTCAAAGAACGCAATATTCTGAGCCAATAAAACAAAATATTTGGTTTTACACCTGGACTGTGTATTAGTGAAAATTCAATAACTTTTTTGTCCTTATCATGTGTTTTGGCTGATTTCAGGTTTCAAATGACATAACTCCAGAGCTCTGCCGACTCCTGCTGGTGATATATGGCCATTGCAATACAGTGTCCTGAACTGGAGTACTGTCTGTGGTCATTCTCAAAGGAAATGTAAACCCATCGATTTTTCTGGCGACATCTTTCAAAAAGGTATGAATTGTAACCTGCCATGTTTACTTTTCTTTATTATTAATAGATGAGATGATGCCCCGAGGGCCATTACACTACATTTAAAAGATATTGAAGTAAACACAGTGAACTGTTGAAGTGGCTGTGTTTTAGGTTTTACAATATGTCTGTAATAATATCATGTGCCATAGTTTACACTCATGAACTGTAAATATATGTAGTACATTTCAAACAGAATATGATTTGAATATGAATATGTGGATGATAGAATGGATGGATTGGTTCGACAGATTGATGGACAGATGGAGGCCGATGTTTATTTTTTTTAGAATATTTTAGATCTTCTTTTGAGAAAGCGGTCTGCATTTTTTTTAAATATAAAATTCTTTGTGTTATGTCATGTCATCTTCTACTGCATATCCAGTCATCTGGGTCAAGGGGTATTTCTACCAGTGCACATAGGGCCATTGGGCGTATCAGTGTCAGGGTCAGGGGTGGGTTTGAACCAGTGACCTTTGCTAACAAAGGCTTCTAACCACTGAGCTACTTCAGCTCTTTAAGTTCTTTATTTATTCATTTACTTGGAGAGGCCCCACAAATGCAAATTCTTTTAAACTTCACCCCGCTTCAAAATAGCGGATCTAAAATCAAGCTACATTTTAAGCATAAACACAACAAATAAGAACAGTAAAAACAGTAAAAACAAAAAGAGATAAAAAAAACGCAAACCTGAATCTTCTTCCTTTTTACACTAAATGAAAATGCAAAATGTCAAAAGTCCCCATTCACTTCATCTACTGTATATCTTTATTTAGATACGCATCAACTAACACACACTCATCGGTTTCAGTCCCATAAACATTTTTGTAAATAAATACCCACAGATTCTCCTCCGAGGAATACACGGCAAGCTCTCACAGTGGAAAAATGCTCTATTAGCACCAAACGTGAAGTCATCCTTCCAGGTCCAGGTTCATTTGTCCAGATGCTCTCATGTCATTTTAGCAGACACAGCCCAGAGGATGGATGAGAGGCCAAGGATTGAACTCTCAATCCCACTTTCAAGGCAACTGTTCTGCCACTAAACTACGCCCAACCCACCATTGACCATGAACAGATAGACATGAAAACAACCTACAATGATTTTTTGTCACAACTTTGTCAGTTGTTAATGAATAAGCATGTTTTACATGTTGAGCTCCAGCAGTATGCATTTCATTTTTTGGACCCACCTAAAACATTTTTGGTGAGTATGAACATTTCTGGATTCCGGTGTCCAGCCCCCCGGCTGGACGTGGTCTCCACCGTATCAGCGGCCTGCTGTTTCGTTTGATTCTGAAATGGAAAGCCTGTCTGTGATAGCTCTCTTTGGTCTGTCATCTTAATCTTCAAAGTCCATACAGAAGAACTGACCCTCCTTAGTTGCTGCCCGGTCGATCTGTATGACTCATACCTTCCACTGTGAGCAGACACACACATCTTCCCTGGAGGTCTGTCGTGCTCCAAAGTGACACAAATATATCCATGCACAAAATACATGAAAGGAAACTGCTGATAGTCCTCTCTCACATCCTACATCAGAGTAAAAACCATATCAGACAGACTGCTGTGTTCAAACAGCTCGATGTTTGACTTTACCTGTTTGGTTTCATGTTCTCTAAAGGAAAACGGGGACACAGACGGCTTTTTACCAAACGACAAGTCTGATTGACACGTATTCAGTGAGTGTGATGATGGCAGCCTGGAGTCACACCACACAGTTAGCACCTGCACTGGTTTCCACGGGCCTGTGAAGTCTCTCCTCACTCGTGTTTACTGAGAACAATCAGCTTTGTCAAATCAGAAGCATGGAATCCTTGTGTCACGCTTACGTCCTGTTTGAAAAACGGTGCTGCCACCTTGTGTCCAACTGTTGCCTTCACATCCATCAACACTGACTAAAACTTCAGGATCGATTGATTAACAAGCTGATTTTGTGCGTTGATGATGTGATGAGGGTTTTAGAGAAGGTCCTGGTTTTCCTCAGCATGGAATCCATGAAGACAATTTAAACTTGGAATCTCCCTCATGTTTTGGTGAAATGGCACATTGTATCCATCACCTCACCCTCAGCCCTCTCAGCATGTAGGGGAACCTATTGGAACTTGAACGTTATAGATTTTCTACTTTTTATGCACACGTTTAGGCTCTATTTACAAATATGATTCATTGATTTCTCTCTATTTTATTCAATTGTATTGAATTGTTATTACTTATTATGTTTTTCTGTCTTTACAGTCACCTGTTGGAATAGTGTGAAGCACTTTGGAACTACATTCAAAACAGTTGAACAGAGATGATTCTTGTTTTATTGAACCTTTCTTCATACAGACACTGACTGAGACGGGGGGCATTCATTCTCAAGAGACGTCATCGTGTTGCTCCTGACCCCGTGAGGTCTCTGGGTGGTGAGTCCACAGCATGGGATTCGAACGTGTGTACTGTTGATGCCTTCGCTGCCGACTTTACCCATGGAGCTGTGTTGTTGGCAGCGTGGGTTTGCGCTTCTGTATTGAATGAAAGTGCATCACAGGCGCTGCCGGGCTTTAGATGAAAGGCGCGGGAATCCCGTTCTGCTGAGGAGACAGACGACAGAGACGGAAGTGATCCACGCCAAAGAAACCACAAAGCGCTATTCGATCATGACTACGGACAAAGTATTTCTTGAACCAAACATCCACAAAATAAAATAAAACAACACATCTCACTCTCGAGCAAACTTGATTCTCGCATACTTTAGCGACGAGTCCAAACCACGTGACTCGGCGGCTGCCCCTCAGACCCGTATCTAGCGGAGGTTCCTGTGGCCAAACGGCTGTCGCGTTGCCCCGGAGACTGGGACACAATCACTTCATCCACTCACCGGAGCGGCCATGGAGGAGGCACCTCCCGAGGACAACAGACTGCCCTTCCTGGGCGACTACGTGCTGAAAACCCTCAAACTCAAGGAGGACAAGTGGCAGAAATGCGTCAGCAGCGAGGAGAGCCGGCCGGTCCTGCAGGACTTCCTGGACTGTGTCGAGCAGCAGAGTCTGCTCATCTGTGTGTCCGCGGGCGGGCAGCTCCAGGCGGCCGCCGGCATCGCGGCTGTCGGCCCGTCCAAGAGCAAAGCCGTGTACTTCGTGAAGCGGGGGCAGGTGGCGCTCACCGCCGACACCATGAGGGACAAGCTGGTCTGCGGAGACCTGTCGGCCGTCCCGCTCGAACAGTTCACTCGTCTGGTTGAGGTGAGCAGGTGTCAATCGGTGATACACTGTAAAGTTTCAAGAAGGTTCAAGTCATACCTCAGTACTTCGTGGTCGTAAGCTTTACTGACACCCAGAGGTGAGGGACCGCACAGCAGCACCTGTCGTGACAGAACCTTTGAGAGACTTTAGCCTCAGGGTCCACGTGTGAATTGTGTCCTCATTGAATGCCTCCTGTATTTTTACATATGCCTCTCCTTTGGGGTGGTCACCTTGCACCATGGTGGTCAGAATGCACTTAATGAGTTGAAATGATTACTGGAGGCTTCCATAGCCCCCCTGTGGCTTTAGGAAGGGTGGTGTGGGGGGATTTCAGCTGTAACACGCTACTTTCCATAACGACAGGATATCATATAACTGTTCTTCCAGTCAGCTTCATATTCGTACACTGTGTATCGTGTTCTTCGGCATGACTTTCTCTTCATCTGTTCCTATCTTTGTGTGACCTTGAACCCTTGGCCTCACTTCCACATTTCCCCCAGGAAATGATGTGGATGTTTCCTCCATCACTTTATTCATCAAAGGTTTTCTCACCAGCAAACATGTTTCTGTATCAACACACTCGTTTCCTTGCACCTCCCCAGGTGACTGTGCTGCTGCTCTCCTTCGTCAGCAACCAGACCGAATGGCCACAGGTTGTGACTGAGGAGGTTGTGCACCACGTCCACTCCCTCAAGAACAGTGTGTATGTGGTGTCGGGTCAAGTCCAAGGTAAAACTCTGCTGCCTCTGCCCGTGGACTTTGAGAAACTGGTGGACAGCGCCCCCAAGCCAGAAAAAAGGTAAACAAGCGGCTTGAGTGAATGCATCATTTCCTCTGCGTATGTATTCTAATGGTTTCTGGAGCGCAGGGCTGGAGAAGTGGAGCGGTGCATCATCCACTCCTTGGAGTCGGTGGTGATCGAGTGGAGCCATCACATCTCCGTGGTCTTAAAGAAGGACTCCTCTGAGGCTCTGCTGGAGGGCAAAAACCCCACACCTCACACAGAGCTGCTCTTCTGGAAGAATAGGTCAGCACCTCACTTATTAAAGACACAAACCATCCGCTGGCAGCTCCCGAGCTCTGCTTGTTCCAGTGCTGAGATTGTGTGTAAATAACACAATGTCCCTTTAGGACCTCAAAGTCCCTTTGTTTTGGAGGATTTTGCTGATGTTACTAATCGTCAGAGTCTTTGAAAAGTTTCAAGTGACCAAAGCAATTTGGTGCTCTATTCCTTTTTGTACCTACAGCAGAATTACATCTTACACAGTTAAGACTCTTTTGGTGTTTTTCTGACAAACCTATTTGTTCTTTCACTGGTTTGCTGCTCAAGAGATATAAAGCGCATAGTCGTGAGCTACACAAAACCCATTGTCTGTGTTGGTAACCATGTTAATGTTGCCTAGCTGCAGAGTTTCTAGTTAACCACTTGAATGAAAATCACTATGTACACGACCAGCTCACAGAGTCCATTTAAAAGCAGCCAGGTGGAATTTAGGGTTGTATTTGACTCTGATCACGTTTAATAATAAAACTAGACAAAGAAATGACTGAAATGCAAAGTTTTGTCTTTTAGGTCTCTATTGTAAGAGTGAGGTGAAATGTTTTTCCATCTGTGTGGTCACCTTTAGTAATCTTTCAAAAAAGGTTGTCCCAAACATGGTGGTACAACACAGCTGCTGAGGTTCCTGATCCAAAAATAAAATGTGTGTATTCTTGAGTAGTAATGTTATATATCAAGATGATCATGTGCAAAGTTAAACAATAATATCATTTCTCAAAATACATTTTCACAAATAAAAATTCAAATAACATTAAAATCGTACGGACTGATCTTACAATAGTTGTCAAACAAATGTTTGTTCTCCATCTTGTCTTAACTTGAAGACATGCAGATTTGAAGGGTGTCCACTCCCAGCTCACGTCCCGTCATGTGATTAAGATGGGGATTCTGCTGGAGTCAGTGGAGAGCAGTTATTCCCCCGTCTTTAAAAACATGCAGCAGGATGTCCAAGCAGGTAAACCTCTGTCAGGCCAACTTTACAGAAACACATAATTAGACATTATATGATTCAATGGACCGATTCTGCTCTTACTTTTCAGCACTGGAGGAAGCACGGGACATCTCCACACACTTAGGTCCACTGGAGCACCTGTACGAGGACATAGAGAACGCAGACTTCTCGGAGGTCAAACGTCAGATCGGAGCTCTGATGCACACCGTGTGTCTGGTGTGGGCCAATTCCAAACACTACAACAAACCACAGCGCCTCATCCCTCTGCTGCTTGAAACATGCAACCTCCTCATACAGCAGGTAAGGAGCACACTCTTTACTTTGTTATCATTTGCTTACAAAATCTTTAGCTTGACATACAGTACATGGGTTCTGGAAGCTGAATGTAATACACAAATAGTTTAACATGTCCAATGTGGATTTGCCAGTCAAAATACAACTGGTGAGATTTAGTCCTAAAATATCAATATCAAACTCATGGTAAATAGATGTTACAGGTCAACCATTGACTTTCTTATTAATGTAATTAATTTAGATACACAAAAAAACATGTAAATCCTCAATTAAAGGTCCAGTGTGTGAGATTCAGATGGACATATTTCTAAAGGCGTAAATGAAATATGACTATTATTAATGAACTGCCAAATCTGTCGTATTACCCTACAAAAAACACTATACATTTTTCTACATTAGCTTAGAGTTTAACCCTAACCCTCAAAAGGGCACGTGATCTCACAATGCATTGTGGGCCGCCAGCGCCATTTGAGCAGGCTACAGGCTTTGTTTACATAGCAAACGCAGAGGAACAAACGCAGGGATACATGGACCTGATAGAACATAAAGGAGATGGACCGAACCCAGACCAGCTGGACCCTGTTCCGAAGGCTCGGTATCTCCAATAAATGAGTCAAATCGGTGGAATTGATCGGTACGAGCTCGGAGACTGGACAAGAGATTGAAATGAGCTGAGCTGAGCTCGTCCTCTGTATCGTCAGTGGAGTTATTATACCAGCGAATAATTGATTTTTTAAGGGCTCATGGACTAACGAACTTTGGGTTGGTGCGAGACCTCCGAATGTTCCGTGTTAAAGAGAAGACCGTCGTCATTTCCAAGGAAAAAATCAGGTTACACAATATTGATGAAGGTGCACTGCAACTTGAGATTATTGACATGCAAGTATCAACTTACTGATGCTTTTAAGAAAGAGGGTTGCACAGAGTTTTGGGTCAATTGTGTTAGTGCAGAGACATTCCCAATGACCAGAACGTTGGCTTGGTGTCCCAACAATGTTTGGCCCCACATATACCTGTGAATCCTGCTTCTCCCACATGAATGCCAGAAAAACGTCAAACCGAGCCTCACTGTCAGATTTCAGCAAAAAGAGCCTATTGAGTTCATTGCACCTTAATGTGCTCATATTGTTACCTCTAATTTTGCACTAAGAGCCAATTGTGACTGTTGTACCTGAATGTTGATGGTTTTGTTACTTATCTTTTTTGCACAAAACTAGCTAGTTAGCTACTAGCTGGTTTCAATTCAAAACTATTTCAATAAATAAGTGCTAAATAATTCAGAACATTTGGTATCTATTTGTGTCTGTTTACCGGACATTCAACACGCAATAGTAGTACAGGAGTTGACTGGCCCACAGGCTGGACAGCCTTCCGAAAATGTGGCCCTGTTGAATAGCCCTGACCTACATGTTTTGAAGGAAAGTCATATACTCAGCTACAATATACAGCACAACTGAACATGTCGATGTCATATAATCATGTACCCTCCTTATCAGGAAGAGGATATACAAATACAACCTGTGCCATTTGGTTTTGAAGTAAAATGTAAACACAAACACAGATTTTCATCAGTAAAATACAGAAGCAATACTTATTTGTAGTGTGTTGATTTTGTAGCTCGTACTTGGATGGTGATTGGCTTAGCTTTAGCATTAGCTTTGAAGTGATCGTGTGGTGCTGGAATTAGTCTCGGCAGAGATCAGTTAATGATGTTTGACTTGATTGTCCAATGTAACTGGATAGGAAACTAAATGTATATTCAAAATGGCACAGTATTTCTCCGTCATTATTGAAATGTATATAGTGCTTTTGCTCTCATAGATTCAATTCCAACTCCCTGGCGACAGCTCAAGGATTCTGCTCCCACAGGATCATTATGCATGTTTGTGTTAAAGGTATATTGTGCAGAATCTTTCGGTTTAGAATTTGGTAACACAAATATGGTTCATCCTCTCCTGCCCAACAATATGATGCAGTGTGTGTGTGTAACGTACAGTGCAAGACACAATATTGTTACAACATTCAATGTGTCGTAGAAATATTGATACTTAAGCAAGCTAATCAGGCTAGCCACCACCACTTTCCGTTCCAAACACTGCTGCTCAGAAGCATGCTGCACATAGCAAAGAAATAAGAGCACAAATGACAGGCAATAACAGTATCTCTACAGATAAACAAATCATGTTTCAAGATGATTGAGAGAGACCACTTTGGTGTAAATCCATAGTTTTGGGAGTTTTGAACTCCTGCTAACTCTCATTTTGTCAGGTTTCTGCTTTGCATTTCAAGCTGTTTATTCTTGACTTTTATGTCCTCATTGAAAAATGTAGCTGATTAATTTGCGGAAGATTACTGACATAGGTAAGGCACTAAGCTTACCATTTGATGAGGATATACCATTGGTTGAAGTTAGTCTCATTATAACTTATATTAGATATTTAGTTTGTCCATTCTGGGCTGCTTTTTACCTAACTAAAACAAGAATCAGTTAATACATTCAGACGACTATGCACAAAATATCAGTATGATTAAATCATAAATTATATTTTAACAATGATTGAGATGAGGCTTTTCAAATTCCAGTCCAAACTCAGCCCCTTCTGCTCTGCAACACTAGGCCCAGTCATTTCTCGTTCCTGAAGAGATTCTGAAAGGAGAGATTTCTGAGAACCTCCCGAGGTTGGAGACAACTCTGGACATCCTGCAGCTTTTCAGGAGCACCTACGAGGACCGCAGAGCCAATCTGAGCCAGTATGAGAAGCATGGGAACGTGGTGAAGCCGTGGGACTTTTCGCCACATCTGTCCTTCTCAAGACTCGACCGCTTTATTAACAGAGTCCAGATCATTAAGGCAAGTTGTCCACCGGAAGCTCCGCAGTTAGCTTTTAGGATCGAGATGCGGACCATAAACTTGCCCGATTTAAAAAATCCAACCATCATTGCCAGTGCTGCAATTTGCCCTGAATTTCCTGTTACTGTCTTGCCACAGGATATTCTACTAACAGCCGTAGACCTGCTGAGGCTTGAGAAATTAGAGATTGGGGGCGTCAGAGCCGGAATACTCAGCCAGCATGTTGAGCAGCTCTACAAAGAGTTTCTTGAAGCTCACAAATTCATCACAGAGAGGCCATATGACTGCCTGGACCTGGACAATAAGGTACGTAGCGTCAGAGTCACCGTTAGTCCAGTGAAATGGCCACAGGGGAAAATCGTCTGTCTGTTTGAGGGGCAACTGTAGGTTTGTGAGGGTTAATGAAATGCTAGATACCGGCCTCATACAGCGTAATAATGAAAATGGGTACCGCATCTTTCTTGCCAAGCAAGGAACCTGGTCACTCCAAATTGTTTTACCTCCCCAAATAATCTTAGGTGCTTAGCCAAGATATCTCTACTGCCAAGAAAAGCTATTTATTTTGCTTGTACCACCCAGTCAGTGTCCCCCCTGTGGCTGTGAGCTAAAGAGGTGTAGAGCGATATGATGCACTGGTTTGGCTTTAGCTTACACTGATGTGTAAAGCTTGGAAAGCCACTGTAGCTGAGCTCTCTTTCCTGCAGGAGTTTGAAGAAGATGTGAAGAAATTCAAACTGATGGTCAACGACATTGACCGACGATTAGGAACCGTCTTCTGTCAAGCCTTCGATGATGCCGCTGGACTAGACCACGCCTTCAAGGTCAGGGAACGGAGTCCCTATCTTTCTCACCAGTGCTCTAGTTCAATCACAAACAGGTTTTAAAGTCATCTGACTTATCTGTGGTTTGCAGGTTGTGGATATGTTTGGTGCCTTGCTGGAACGCCCCCTAGTGGCAGCAGATGCCCTGGGCAGATATCCTCTCCTTGTTTCTGCTTTTGATGAGGAGCTGGACGGCTGTAAAATCCTCTATGACAGACGCATGCAACTTATAGAGAAGCTGGGTGAGATTCGAAACAGCATCTTTGAATATTAACAATTTTCAACTTAGTCACTTAACGGGGAGACAATTTAGCTTTTTGGTGTATAACATGTATGTTCTCGAAAGATAGAATAAAAGTCAGAGCACGGCACGGGAAAATACTGCATACTATACCTTTAATGTTGTGCATAGAAATGTATCTGATTTGTGGTACATTTAGTAATATAGTGTTCAGGGAGTACAGGGGTTGTTTAATTCTCTCGTATCAGCAGAAAAACAACAACCACAATAAGTTCGACTACATATGTAGTATAGTCAATGAAATTCAACAATTATAATAATGTAAAAATACATTCTGGCAAAATAGAGGAAAATGATACATCATACTTAGCATAGGTTGCTCACAGTGCTGTATGTCCACCGTGATAGAGATCAACATATAAACGTGCACATTTCTGGGATGGGCCTTTCAAACAAACCTGTATGATTGGGAGTAAGACTTATGTGATGAATAAGTACACATGTCACCACATACATCAGTATCTTCAAAAATATGACTATGTTGTCAATAAAAATGTATATCTCTGCAGTTTTAAAGGTTCAGTGACGAGGATGTAGTGATGTTTAGTGGTGAAACACTGGACCATTTAAAAAGAAATCCAACAGAACGAGAAAGAACAGGGTGGCATGTCGGTACATTTCTGTAAGATTACCTGCCTCATTCTTTTCTGGTCCTGAGGAAACTAGTTTGTACATTGTGAACTTAACTCGGTTACCTCTGACTTTGAATTAAACTCTACTTGACCTCCTTAGGTTCAACTCTTGTGAGTCCAAATATGCCACCGGTGGCTGGTGGGCTGAGATGGGCCCAGAGTATGCAGCAGCGCATTCAGTCACCTTATATCAAGTTCACACTACTCTCCTACCAGTGAGTCCCCCCTCATCTCACCAGCAACAGATTCAAAACAACTTTGTCATGATCATGTTCTTGCTCTTTTTTTGATGCTCCGCTCTATAACAATTTGTAAAATTGCCTTTTTATCATCCTCATAAAAGCGATGTGGATTATTGGCCCGGAAGGTAGAGGATAAAACCTTGGCACTGGTTTGATTTCATCCTCTGCAGGTGTCTGAGGTCTGAGACTGGAGCCAAGGTCATCCGCAAGTATGAAGAGATGATGCAACTGCTGGACAGGTGTGTGTTGATCTTATCTCCCTGTGTTACACCGTATGTCATCATGCCAAGATATGTTTGTGTATCACTGAATAAAAGAGCAGAGGTAGATTAAACAGAACAGACCTTGACAGAGTTGGACGTCATCCCAGCGGATTGTTGTAATTACAGACATCAAAGTTACATGAATGTGATATTAGCCTATGTTTCACACTGATTCTCTGTTCAAACGGAACATTTGCGATTTTGATCATTGTGTGTGATACTTGTGAAAGCTGTCTCTGTAGAAAAGCTCGAAGACATCCAGCTCCAAGCATGATTGATATGGTCGTTACTGCAGCGCTGCTCTGCAGATTATTCTGCAGGACTCCCATAATCCCATAATGCTACATCGCTACTCAATGATGTCAAGTGAGGAATGGTGGCCCTTTAGTCGACATCAAAACATGCAAGAGACAGTGCCCCCATAGGTCAGGAAACGCTATTTGAATGGGACCAAAGAGAGTTATGTTCCAGGTAAGGATAGACCGGGATAGAGCTGCTGTTTTTACGAGACATTTTACATGGGGCAGCCATTTAAAGGTGCAGTGTGTACGATTTTGGTCATTTTTGGGTAACGTTTGAAAATATTTCAAAATAGTTACATATTGACATCATCACCTAAATGTATTATTTTTTCCATTCGCCTTAAATGAGCCCATTAATTTTGATTTACACGAGGAGCAGGTTCTCTCACTCGTGAGCTTCCTCACACAGGCCTTGTCTCATTCTAGTGCTAATTTGAGAATGATTACGTCAGAATAGATTGGTGGCACTTACAAGTTTAGTCACGTAAAAGTGTGAAATACACTTTAAATAATGCACACACACACACACACACACATACCCAGACATTCAGTCTTTATGCTCCACACATTTAATGACTCCTCCACTCGTAGCTCCCCCACCCAGAGCATTGGAATGATGAAGAGCATCAGTTCTTTGCCCTTCATTGACTCCCATCAGAAATTAGAGCTCTTGTTATGCTGTAATAATCGTCTGCGCTGCAGAGAGTGAATGCCACCATCATTATGCTCCGTACTCCTGTGAGGAGCGGGGTGGGCATCCTCAGTCATTACCCCGCCAGACAAAATGCATTGTGATTTATGGCCATGACCGAGGCATTTGATTGCCTCTGTGTCTCTGGTGCCACTATCAGGAAATGAAGCTCACAGCAGAAATCCAATAAGGAGCACACAGCACACACTTAAATTCTCCTCATAATCTCAGCTCTTTCCAGACTGATGGAGCCGTATAGACTGCAGAGCTCTGACATATTGTCCGTTCCCAGCCTCTCACAGATGTATCAGCGTTTATCCTCAAATTACCCGCCACCCCCATGCATGCTCTGTTCTTGCCTATTGTCTGATTTATATAAATAACATTTAAGTCTTGTTTTGTTACTATCTCGGATGATGTGGACAAAACTGCTGAGTCATGCACCTCATATCTGCTTGTGTTGCTCTTGGTGATGTGAGCTGTTTTCACACCCTTACCCTTTTGATTTGATATGCATTTGAATGGGAAACAGTGTGTGTATGACATGTGTAACATGTGTAAGATTGAGCGAACACCTATACATTTCAAATTCCACCATTAGTCAAATCCATAATGACAAATTGAACACAAGTCTAAAGAGACAATGTCAGAATACACTGCAGCAGACACTGCACACAGGACAAATATGGGCTTAAAGTTCCATGTTGTATCCTCTCCCTTCTGAACATTCTGAACCATCGGAGACCGATGGTCGACCTCAGTCGTCATTCAAACTCAAAAGATGTTTGGTATGTTCACTTTTACTCCTGTGAACACTTGACAGCCCCCATAGAGAGGACCCCTTCCTCATGTAAATATACATTAATAGGCTCATTTTAGGGTTATGTAAAAAAAATCGAGGTGATTGTGAATTTATGAAAATGTCAGTATGCAATTGTTTTTGTAATATTTTTAGAAGTGACAAAAATGTACCCAAATCATACACACTGCACCTTTAAATGACCCAATTATCCTTAGGCGTGCATTCTCCTCAGGCGACATTAATACTACCTTCTCCGAATGACTAATGATCCATCCAATGATATCTTTCAGCACCTGTGTTTTCGCAGTAAAACAGGTCATTGTGTATTGAACAGATTCTGATCATTGATCAATGTTTCTATGATATCCCTGGTTTTTAAAATCCACTTGTAGTTGAAACTTCTCCAGTGTGCAGCACACCATTCATTGGAGTCCCAGCTGTTTTTATAGCTCTGGTCACCTGGCTAACATGCTCACCGTCTGAAGTCCTTTGGCTTTACAAACTCTACAGTGACAGCGACTGAGAAAATGAATATGCTCCTTGAGAAATGCAAGTCTGAAACAGACAAACCCAATTCTTAGATTAATGGGAAGAACAACGCGTTTGCCTGCGTGTTGTAATCTCCAAATTGCGTTTTTGTATGACGATAACCTTGATCCTGTGTTGTTGTACATTGCCTTTCATGAATGTGTTATTCCAGACACTCAACCAGCCTGTATGAGACTTGGACCCAGACTGTGGACGAGAGCTCCCAGTACAACTTGAACCTGCCATTGATCAGCAGAGACCCGTGCTCTCAGCTGATCTCGGTCAACTTCAGCCAGCAGGTGTTTTACACTCAGACACCTTTTCCCAGCCAGGTCACTCCATGTGCTGAAGAAGCTCGTACCCAGAGAAACTCTGATCACACACTGAGGGATGTAGTAGTTTGCTTATGCCATATATCAAACGGACCTCTTTCGATGAACATTTTCCATTAAGTATGGTACAGCCGCCCGCAGCTCCATGAAGTTGGTTTTCCCAGCGCATTCATCATTTTTAATAAGTGAAGTCAGTATTTCAATTTTTCATTTATAGGCAGTGATGTTGGGCCATGCTGCCCTCAAGACTTTCTAAATCACCTACTCATCTCTTTGAATGGAGAGCCTCCCCATACTCATGAACAGTTGCATCAGGTCCTCTGTCTTTTGTGTTTTCATTTGCATTTGACATAAAAGTAAACTTTTTGTGAAGACTGTCGGCAACCTGAATTGATCTAAATGTGTTTACCCGAACTAGATGTGCTGGTCGATACATACCCCTCTGTTTTCCTCCTCCTCAGCTGGCATCAGTGCTGCGGGAAGTGAAGTACTTGGAGGCCAGTCAGACGTTGGTCATTCCTGAAACTGCAATGCAGATCTACACCACCAGGGGCCAGCTGGAGCAGTATGTGGCCAACCTGGAGATTGCTGTGGGAGCATACAACAATGTTGGTCTAGATCACATACATCATTTCATTTGATTTGCAGTTGTCAGCGGTGGAAACACACCTCTCGATGGCTGTGTCGGTATTTTAATCCACACTGTCAGTGCAGGAGAGACTAGAACATCCATTTGTCGGTTAAGTGCAAGCTTAATTTAGCTTTTCATTCGCAGATCCAGACTTCAAAGTTACCACTTTTTAGACAAGAGAAGATCAGTCAAGATCAGACAGGTTTATTGTATTACACGAGAAATGAAAGGATACATTAAATAAGTAAAGGCACAATGTGTCTCTAGTTCTACTCATGACCTTTTCCAGCTCCACCCAGCCGAGGACCTCCCAAAGAGCAGCAGAAAACTAGGACCTGGGCCGTAGCATAAAGAAGACACGTTAAGGTTGGATAAGATGGGATAAGTTCAAGAAGACAAAGTGGTGGAAGGTTAGACAAAACAGACAGGTTGAGATCAGCTGAGACAAGATAATGTTCGATAAGATGAAATCAGATCACAGAGACGATGACTGGAATGAAGACGGCACGTCTTTCAATGCTCTGGCTCTTGTGCAGCCTTTTACAGATGTTTCTATGGTGATGATGTTTCTGTGAAACCACCACTCATCCCTCTGTTCTTCTCCTGCCTCGTACTCTTCCACCACAGATAATGCACTCGGTGCTGCCTGTTGAGCTTCCTCTGATGCAGGGCCACCTTAAGGACATCAACACTCAGCTCAAAAAGGCAGAAGAGACACTGAACTGGAACAGCCAAGGTTTGGACTCTCGCTCATAACAAGCAAATGTCTGTCTTGAGAATGTTTTGGCTGTGAAATTGTTTCAACTACACTCGAGAAAACATTTGTGTCACACTTGCAACCATGGTGCTTCTTTTGGTTCAGGTGGAGGCACATTGGAGGTCAATCTGAAAGTTTGGCCATTATGACAGTGATGCTGTTATCAAAGGCCTGACAACACACTTTTTTGATATTTTCAATATTTTAATACTTTCAATAATTGTTTGGAATATGGATAATTATTTAAAAAATACTAGTATGTAAAATAGTGTGACAGCAAACCAGAATTTCAGATGTCTGTGATTTTTCAACCATCTGTTCCAGTGCAGTCAGAGTAGCTGTGTCTCTCTGTCTGAGCCAAAGCAAAGCTAACAATTTCTTAACACAGACATGAGATTCATATTTGTGTCCTTTCATCTCACCCTCTTGACTTTTTCAAAATCCTTTAAAATTCCCTTCATTTGTAATCCATAACATTACTTGATTTGTCATCTGCAAAGACCAATGTCAACTTTCAGAACTAAACTGGAATTTGATGGTCTCGTCTATAAAGGAGATGTTCAAGTATGTATTATGATAGTTCTTAGTCTTTCACAAGTAGTCTGTCCTAAACCATTTGCAGGATCTTTACTGTGTAGAGGAATCCATTGTCCTCTTACTGAACAAAGTTGGCCCGTTTGTTGAACTGTTGGTGTTGTTCGTTTGTCAGTGGCATTACATTTTGTATTTAGAATCATGGGCAATTTTGGGATTCAAAATCTTGGTACAGTAATATCTATTGTAGCAATCACGCACACAAGAATATCTGATTGCATTCCATTAGTTATATCTTTTTTGTTGCAAAACAGAGAGAAAGGTTAAAGGTGGCTAAACGATGGAGAGGAGGGCTTTCTATGAAAAGGGACACATTCTGTTTTGTTTGGAGACACTCACTTCACTCCCACTGAAGAAGAAGAAGATTGCCTTTTCTTTTGACCTTGTTTCCATCACTGTCGATTAGAGCCGTTCGCTGAGTCATTTCCTCTCGGATTCTATTCATCCACATTGCTGAATGACCTTTTTTCTAGGACTTTTAATAATAGAATAGTTTCCCCTCTGTTGTCGATAGATGCACCCCATCTTGAAGCGCTAGATACCAAGCACGACTCGAAACCTAAATGCTTGTTACATACAAATGATCTGAATGAATATGGGAAATATGTCCTCGACATGGAAGTGTCCTCTCTCTGCTTCCTTCTTTTTCCTTTGAATGAGACAGGTTTGATTATATATCGCAGCGAAACACACCCAGCGCGAGAGGACAGCTATTCCAGTCATGCCACATGTCGTGCATGTACAGCATATGTGACACTAAAGATGACTTGACTTGACTTGAAATCCCATTGAACCATTAGAGGGCCTGTTTGTAACATTTACGTGGAATCGTTTAATTTTGTATTTGCAGTAATAGATTACAAAATAATTGTTTTGGTGTTTGTGAGTTTAAAGGTGGTGGAGTGAAGCGCCAGGCCCAGCAGCGTGTCTCCAAACAAAAAATAATCATGTGTCCCTTTTTCGTAGGAGGCACTCCCTCTCCATCTTTTCATTTTCTTGACAGGTACTTTGATGCTTGTCTGTGATGACTCATCGTTATGTGTGTCAGCCAGGAGGGACCACCCTTTTGCAGAAAAAATGTATTGTTATGATATATAATTTTCATGTTCCTGTGGCACGTTTTCCTATTTACAAATTGTGAATCGGCGAGATTGATTTCCAGAGTTTCTTCACCCTTCTATATGGACATTATTGGAAGTAGTAGCCCGTAACCTACACAATTCATTACAGGAGGTGATTAAGCAAATGTGTTATGCTCATTGGGGACCTCAGTTGAGAGGTTCATTGTCACCACCACAGAAAATTTGCCCGATGACCCTGATGAGTGAAATTCAGTAGTGGGCTATTTACTAATCCATTGTATATTATCTAATTAAATGTCAACTCTCACAGGTATGAGTTAACCTCATTGTCAATTACACTGTCGTTCGTTCCTCTTTAGGTATTTGGCAGTACATTCAGGAAGTTCAAGGAAACATCTGTGACTTGGAGAGCCGACTCAATAGAGCCAAAGACAACGTGCATGATATCCAGATGTGCATGAAGACCTGGGCCTGTCCTATCTTTGACCGGAAGGAGGGCAAAAAAGATGCGCTGCTCAGTCTGGAGGACAGCGCTCTGATGCTGGAGAAGTTTTGCGCTATGATCCAGTCGTCCGGGGACAAGATCCACTTCTTGGTCAAGGTAGTCCAAAGAATGTTTGTGTGGAATGTTGAATTGAATCCTAGTCTGCTGTTAATAATAACTGATGTCTGATTTTTTTGTGCTTTAAAACCAGTCATTCAGTTGCTCATTTTCACATTTTAGAGCAATCTGGAGCTGTTCAGAGCAGATCCGTCTTCTGAGGAGTGGAAGGCCTATGTGGGCTACATTGATAGCATGGTCATAGACGGATTCTTCCACAGCATCAAGTGCTCGCTCAAGTTTTTCTTGGATAACACAGGTAGGAGATTCATGAGCAAATGGTAAACACAAAATTCAAATTCTATGGAGAAACAAATTGTACAGAAAAATTAACGGGGGTATGCAGGTTATCAGACTTTGATAAAACGGCAAAAAGACGATGGATTAATTTCCAAAAGAAGATTGCCTTTTCTTTTTTCTACAGAGCAGGTCCCAAGCATGACACGGAACCGAAATGCTCGTTACATAGAGATGATCTGAATGAATATGGGAAACATTTCCTCTGCATGGAAGTGCCCTCTCACTACGTCCTTCTTTTTCAGGTTTTATTATATATTGCACCCAAAACACACCACAGCAAATGCAATCTCACTGAACCATTAAAGGGCCTGTTTGTAATATTTACGTGGAATCGTTTCATTTTGTATCTGCAGTAATAGACTAAATAATTGTTTTGGTGTTTGTGAGTTTTCAATCACCGAGTATGTGCCTTTGTATTTATTTGCAACCTGTAATGAGTCCACCATGTTGTACCACCATGTTTTCATGCTCCCCAGAGTCAAACTAAACAGTGAGTTTGAATGTTCACTGAAGGCTCCATAGGTACATGGGTTAGAAGGATGAGGGAAGTAGTATTTAGCAGCAGCAGTCCTTAGATCCTATGCTCCAAACCTTAGAATGATTAAAAGCTGTTTCAGAGAAGTCAGTAAATCAAAAAAGTATTGTAGGTATGTTACTATTGTAATTGCAAAACCTAAAATCTTGCCGCCAACCATAAATGTACTTTCAGAACCTTCAGCCCCATTTGATACTTGAAAATTGCCGTTCCCCATCCAGCACGAGTTTATGCTGCTCCACAGAGACGTGTCCTCAGGACGCCTGATGTCAGTTGGGTGTCCGCTTGTATTTGCTGAGGACATGAAATACTTCTGGACTTGTTTCCTGGCACATATTTTTTTCAGCTGGTTTAGATGAAGTGGGACGTGGTTCAAGGTGAAGAGGATCAATGCCAGCCTGTTGGTGTATTCATTTCATATTCTCCTTGCACCACTTCACCATCCTCTCCCTGTCCTCCTCGTGTGAAGTCTTTTACAATCTGAAAGCTTTCTGCCAGTGAACTGAACCTGAACTATATTAAGGAAGCTGCAACTACGAGCAGATACTGAAAAAAATCTTTGTAATACGGATTCGGCACTTATCTTCTTAAACACAAAATGTATTAATACCCCTTATTAATGAAAGCGATTACACATCTTGAATATTTGCCTCATTTTGTATCTGTGGCCCTGTTGCCCCTGTGCTGCTGAGTCCAATGCAAGCCAGGATGCTCTTCTTACTTTATTGGAGTTTTCAGTGTTGATTTAACAGTTTCCCGTTTTCCCTTTTCTTTCAAGACAAAGCAAATGTTGTGGCTCCTCTTTTCGAGGCTCAGCTGAGTCTGAAGGTCCCTGACATGGTCTTCACTCCCTCTCTGGAATCTGGAGCTGAGGACGGTTTCTATGAGTTAGTGGAAAGTCTCATCAATGATGTCTTCAGAATTTCTTCACTGGTACCACGCCTTTCTGAACACACTTCCTCCCCTCACTACCAGGTACTGCTGAGGCAGCTCTAACATCATATTACACAGAGTAATCGCCTGCAGTTGGACAATCTTAAACCTATAATACATCTGATGATAGGTGCAAAACTGCCGATAAAGTGCTGCGTTTGGTGACCTGTGTTTTCAGGCTGATATGGAGGACATACCGGATCTGGCTGATATGCGTCACAATCTCATGGATCGTGTGCAGAGCATCATCGTGACATGCTGCGAGTTTCGTGACTCTCTGGAGAGCTATAGCTACCTGTATGAAGACGATAGAAAGGAGCTAATGAGTCAGTTCCTCCGGTATAGCAAATTCCTCACCCCCCAAGAAATGGAGGAGGATGGCGAGGAGGAAATCATTGAGACCCCACCAACTCTGGACAACTTCAGAGATGAGATAGACAGGTGAGTAAAGTCTGAGAACTTTGTGTTTGTTTGCTCTTGAATTTTGATGTTTCGTCTGGAACCTGGAATTACTTTTATAAGACGACTGAAACAATAGGTTTAAATCCAAGTAAAAATGTACCCAAGTGCTAAATCCGTCCCCATTTACCTGACTGCAGTACCTTTGCCATTTTACTGCAGGTATGAGAAGATCTACGAGGAGGTGCAGGGTCTGACGGCAGTGCGTGTCTTCCATGGGTGGATGAGAGTGAATGGTCGCAGTTTGAAGATTGTGTTGCTAAACATTATTAAAAAGTGGAGCTTCATGTTCAAACAACACCTGATTGACCATGTTACCAACAGGTAAAGTAATCCTTAACACTCTTGGTGAGGGTGGAGTTCATTTGAGTTCTGCTCAAATGACAAGCACAATACTTTTATAAGTGATTAGCTTTTATAATTTTCGGTCATTTGTCATTTGTCCCCAGTCTCTCAGACCTGGAAAGCTTCATTGGGGTAACTAAGACTGGTCTGGGCCAGCAGGTTGATGAGGGTGACTACAATGGCCTGGTTGGTGTCATGGGTCACCTGATGGCTGTAAAGGAAAGACATGAGACCACAGACGCCATGTTTGAGCCCCTGCAAGATACCATCGCTCTGCTGAAGACGTATGAGCAGGAGCTGCCTGATGTAGTCTACAAACAGTTAGAGGTAAGGACAGCTGGTCCTGATAACCTTCAACAGCTCCCTCCTCTCTTTTGTTTCAGGGAGATGAAGCCGTTTTTCCAACTTCTACTTTGTATCTTCCATTTGCACATCCCCTATCCCATCTTCTTCCTCCTGGTCATTTATCCCATGTCACTCCTGCTCCCATTGTCTTTCTCTCTTCCTCTTTATCTTCCCCTCTATATGTAATCTATCCATCGCTCTGCAGGAGTTGCCAGAAAAGTGGAACAATGTGAAAAAGCAGGGGGTGTTGGTTAAACAGAAGGTGGCTCCACTCCAGGCCAATGAGGTGTGCCAACTGCGACGCAAATGTGCATCCTTTGATGTGGAGCAGCACAAGTTCAGGGAGGAGTTCCTCATCAATGGACCGTTCAGGTAAAACCAAATGGAATTTTTGACATCAACGGACTTTATTTAATCTCTTTAATGAATATTTTTTCTCTCATGTCAAACACAGTATTGGAGGGTTGTATATTACAATGAACAAAAGATTTATAAGTCATAGAAATGCAAAGAACCTGACAAACTCTTCGTTAATTTGCTTTAACCTGATCAAAAAGTCCCAAAAGAATGCATAGTTGAAATCTAATTTGGATGTTAATTTATCATGTATTTACAATCCCTAATGTGCAAATTGTTTTTTAAAATGAGGCCCAGTTTACAAAACCCTCCCTTTACAGAGGCTGCCGTTTTGTACGACCTTGTTTATACATTCTCTGCTGTCGTCTAGAATGACCAGAGATGCACTACCGTACATTTTCTGAAGGATGTTATAGGTAAATGTTTTGCTGATATGTTTACTTTAGTATTTCCTCAGGACAAATGTTGATTAACTTAAAGGGGACCTATTGTGGTTTTCCTCACTTTTAGAGTTAAACACACTGTTATGGAGTAGAAGTATCACTAATAAGACGGTCGAAACCGTATATGATTAAAAAACAAACACGTTTGAGTAATTTAACAAAAACGGTGGCAGCTTCAGCAGGAGAAGTCAAGGGTGCGCTTTGCAACACTGAGACGTTAATGACGTTAAATTAAGTGGGTGTATGTATCTGCACAATCAAACAGCGGCACTCATCAACCTAACTATGTGGCTCGAAAGGGCACATGATCTTGCAATGCATTGTGGGCCTCCGGCGCCATTATTGTTGTCATAGCTGAGTTAGACACAGTGCTGCTGAGAAAGAGGCACAAACACAGAGATAAATGGACCGAACCAAACATAAAGGAGATGGACCGAACCGAGACGAGCTGGACCCTGTTCCGAAGGCTCGGTATCTCCAACAAATGAGTCAAATCGGTGGAATTGATCCGTACGAGCACGATACACTTTCCCTCACTGTCCCACGCTGCTGCTGGTTTGTTTGCTTGTGACGAACATATGTTGGTGTCTGCTGGACACGTTTGTTTCAAACAAACTATTTTAAGCCTGGAATCCGCTCTGAGAACAACTCTCCAACAGTGGCAGATAAACATGTTCGCTATGATAATGAGTTTGGAGCGCGACTCCAGTAAAGACAGAAACAGATTCACAGATTCGGACTTCTCGGTTCAATATCTCCACAACAGAAGGT